>QOVE01001943.1:0-10131 GCA_003521275.1 Tricholoma sp. MG99
TCACAGAAAATACAGGCTTCTGGCATATCATGTAAGCAATACAGTGGAGCAGAGCATATCCTGTAGGCAAGACGGTGAAGGGGCATGGTGTGGCAGAGAAAACATGGCTGTCCATGATATCCTGTAGACAATACTGTGAAGGGTGGATGGCATAGCAGAGAAAATACAGGCTTGCAGTGTATCTGGCAGGCAACATGGTGGAGGGCAGATGGTGTGTCACAGAAAATACAGGCTTCTGGCATATCCTGTAGGCAACACAGTGAAGGGGGATGGTGTGGCAGAAAAAATATGGCTGTCCATGATATCCTGTAGACAATACTGTGGAGGGTGGATGATGTAGCAGAGAAAATACAGGCTTGCAGTGTATCAGGCAGGCAACACGGTGGAGGGCAGATGGTGTGGCAGAGAAAATATGGCTGCCCATGATATCCTGTAGACAATACCATAGAGGGTGGATGGTGTATCAGGCAGGCAACACAGTGGAGGGCAGATGGTGTGGCAGAGAAAATATGGCTGCCCATGATATCTTGTAGAAAATACTGTGGAGGGTGGATGGTGTAGCAGAGAAAATACAGGTTTACAGTGCATCTGGTGGGCAACATGCTGGAGGGTGGATGGTGTGGCAGAGAAAATACATGCTTGCAGCATATTCTGTATGCAACACAGTGGAGGGGTATGGTGTGGTAGAGAAAATGCAGTCTTCCATGGTATCTTGTAGGCAACATGGTGAACAGTGGATGGTGTAGCAGAGAAATTACAGGGTTACATGATATCTGGCAGGCAACACAGTGGAGGGCAGATGGTGTGGCAGAGAAAATATGATTGTCCATGGTATCCTGTAGGGAATACAGTGGTGGGGGATGGTGTGGTACAGAACACACATGGCTCCTGGGTATTCTGTGGGAAATACAGTGGATAGACATAGGAAACATTGTGATTCCTACATGGTACACTGTGGACATAACTATGTTCTGGGTGTCTCATATAAAGTATGGTACCTATTACATGGTGTATTGGGGACATCACTATTGTTGCTTTCTTATTATATATAGGATGTAATCATCTCTGCTAGGTACAGCCGGTCGTACCCACTATTTGTGTTATAACGTGACTGTATTTGTGTGTATATGTGTGTACACTTAGAACCTCATACTATTGCTCCCTGCCCCAGAAATGGCATCAGTCGGCTTATGTGACATACATGTATGGTGTGACATGGACATAAATGGAAGTGTGACCTCTGCTGCATTGCTCAAGAAACTGAAGTAGTGCAAACTGAGGCCCACATGGGGCCCCAAATAGATAGACAATGAGCGGGGCAGCTACATGTACTAATACAAGAAAATACAATATTTACTGATAGTCCTTATACCAAAAGCAAGAATAAATAAAAAGGGAGAGGTGGGAGGGCCACGAAAAAGAGGCTGTGTGCTTGAGACACACAACAATGCTAAGGATTCCATGAGTAAAAATCAATTATCTAAACAGCCATGTGGCTGCTCACTGTAAAAATTCAACTGCAAAGGAGATCAAAGCTTGAAAGTGCAGTTGAATCCTGGAAGTGAAAGATAAGTTTGTATATCCTGGTTGATTTAAGGTACTGAATAATAAATTGGACTAAATGCGGCCATGGCCAGATTCCACTTACCATTGCTCAACGAGCCATCAGTCCATCATGTCCAGCTTTGGTTAACCCTGGTTAACCTTTGCTTGTCGACGTGTTGCCGCCGTCTCGCCTTGTACTTATGTTCTGTCTGCCCATCGACTTCCACCCACTTTTATAAGCTCCAGGCAATTGAAGCATGCACTTTACTCCTTTTGAGTCTGCCAGTGTGGTCACTGTAGAGCTTTTCACTAGGTTATTGCTCTTGTTACCGAGAAACTCCACAAGAAACCACAGGCAATCGAAGCACCCCCTTCACTCATCTTGAATCTGCGGCCATTGTAGAACTTTCCGCCACATTTACTGCTCTTGTTACCGAAAAACTCCACAAGGAACCACAAGCAATTGAAGCATGCACTTCACTCCTCTTGATTGGGCAGCCACTGTAGAGCTTTCTGCTAGGTTTATTGCTCTTGTTGCCGAGAAACTCCACAAGGAACCACAGGCAATTGAAGCACATGCTATGATGCTGCTCAAACATTTCACATCTACATATTGCAGTTCTCATCCCTGACCAGCTCGACTCGTTCCCTCTCATGATATGTTGTTTGAGTATTCAGGTATGTTGGAGCTGTCTAATCATTTTTCGATCTAATTACTATGAGAGTCACAATCATGCCGAATTCAGTTTGCTATCAGTCTCTCCCTACTGTCCATGTTGCACATTCATTATGCTGCTCCTGTCATTGAATAGAACAATGCAATCCATTCACCTGGTCTTGCCACCAGTCTTAATTTTATATCTACAACTGTTAGCCTGGAAATGTATATATTGAAACAATTACATGAATATGCCATGTATAAATGATAAGTGAAGCAGGCTAAAACATATGTACAAGATATCTGAGGCATGATATGCCCTAAAACTGATTCAGGAACACACCTCTGAGCTGGACCCTGGTAGAGCCGAGCACTGCAGATCATAAATCAGGTTGGCTTGCGATAAATCAAACCGAAATGAATCGGTTCCCATTAAATCAAACCTAAATCAAGCTGATTTATGCTAAATCAATCCTGCATAAGTAACTTAGCCCTCAGAATTGACACTTAGCTCACTTATCCATTCTGAAAAAAAAAACCAATGGTCTGTACATTCAAACATGATGCGTGATGTGACATGTCACATGGTTCAGTACTCGCTGGCAACAAGCTTTTCTCTCTCAAGTTGCTACTGTGCTTCTACAACATCCAACATTGTTTCAGGCTGCCCCACTGCTCCAAATATGCTGTTTTCTTTCAGTTTCTTGCCCACATGGACCTAGTCTTGTCCTGAAGTCACTTGGTGTTTGATTGATGTCTGAAACTTTGCCAGCGGCCAGCAGGAACTTCACTCAATTTGTCTGAGACTCTACTTGCTCTTGACAACAATGGGCATACCTGGACTCTGGAAGGTATAGTGCCCTGCTGTCATCTGCCCTGATGTTTGCTTATGTCTACTTCTAGACTGTGCAACCTGCTGAAGAGATGGTCTCCCTCACAAAGCTGACCATCACAGAGGGCTTCAAGGCCAACAAATGGGGCACCCGATCTTTGCTCATTGGTGTAGATGCTAGGTATTCCCTGTCTTTCTAATTGCAACTCTATGCTCACCAGTAACCACAGCATATGGATAGGTCAAGCCCAAGCAGTCTTCAACAGCCAGGAACTTCGTGCTCAAGCAGGCGAGAATCCTGAGCTTCGTGTGCTCTATTTTCGCCTTGCATGCTTGTTGAAGCTGCCTGTGACAGCCGTGTTTGTCTTTGATGGCCCGAAGAGACCTGCAGTAAAGTGTGGAAAGCAAGTCAGACCCAAGCTGCACTGGTTGTCACATGGACTCGAGGTGCTTGTGATAGCGTTTGGTTTTCATTTACACCAGGTATCTACTACTTTTCGCTTTCACTTGCTGTTGTTAATTCATGTTTGTATAGGCTCCTGGAGAGGCCGAGGCTGAACTGGCATGGCTGGATCAAAACAACATCATTGATGCTGTTTTAACTGACGATGGTGATTGCTTGGCATTTGGGGCAAAGTGTGTGATCCGCAAGTGAGTTGTTTGTACCCTTTTTACCATGCCCTTGCCCTCATGCCACCTCATAGCCCGAACATGAAAACAGACGGCGACATGGTCACTATGTACACAGCCAAGTCAATCTCTGACCACCCTGATGTGTCTCTGACAGAGGGGGGCATGATTCTTTTTGCCCTTCTCGCAGGTGGCGACTATGACCAAGTAAGTGCCATGCCACATTATTCCTTGCTTCTACCGATGTTGTGATGGCATAGATCGGATTACAAGGCTGTGGTACACGTGTTGCCTATGGTCTGGCAAGAAGTGGCCTTGGAGACTCTTTGATTCATGCTGCGCAGTCGCTGGAGCTTTCTGATCTTTCACGCTTCTTAATTGGGTGGCGCACACAGCTCTGCAAAGAACTTCTGACCAATGCAAGTGGTTATCTCAACCGAAAACAGCCATCTCTTGCTAAGAAAGTACCTGTGACATTTCCCCACTATGATACCCTCTTCCGATATGTAAACCCAGACACATCATGGACTGAAGACATGATACCTGATGCATCCCACTGGATACCTGGCAAGCTCAACATTGCCAAGCTCACCTCATTGTGTGAGCTGTATTTCACCTGGGGCACACCGTCTGGAATCATGGCAAACTTCCGCGGTCACATCTATGCTGGCTCTTGCATCCAGCGCCTGTCTTCAGTAATCCCACATTGCTTTTAGTGACAACTTCAATTGATTTTCTGTCTCTTCTCAGGCTGTAGATATTGTGTCCCAATTATCTGCTCACCTCTCAGGCATGATTGATGATGGCCCATTTACTCCGGCTAATGTTCTTCAGATTGAGAGGGCAAGATCTGGACCTGGCGATGTTCCTGGCTGCCACGTTGAGTTGTCAACATATTCGCTCATCACCGCTCTCCTGTCTGGTCTCCGTGGCATCCGTAGAGAAGTCCCAGAAAACACAGGCCCTCATCCCTTGACATTTGTGTGGGTTCCAGCATCTATCCTTTATACAGCGCTTCCAGTGCTGGTCAATCAGTTTGAGGGGAAGAAGGCCCAGTTGATCAGCAAATCCATTGTTGACCTCACTGGTGATTAGAGGGTTCTTGTTTCAGGGTGTGACTTGAATGGACTTGATTGAATGGACTTATGTACTACAGACTGACTCCTTGCTTCGATTTTTTTCCCTTGGGACTGTGACTTTGACTTTATTATCATGGACACTTGTATGAATGATCTGTATCTGTAATATGAATATAAAAAGAATTGCACAATTATTTTTCAAAGAGCATGCCATGGAAGTGGGTGCAAGTGAATCAAATCCGAAACATTGGAAGACATTTACCTAAAACTACCACATCAACACAGTTCCTTGTGGCAACCAATGACTTCTAAATGCTCAGCTTCAATTTGTTGATCTCAGAAGAAATCAACCCTTAAAAAGGCTGTCAGCCTGCCAAACCTGAAGGTTGTACAGGATGCCTGTCTCGAAGAATTTGGCAGATTAAAGAACACAAAAAAGGCATACAAGGGGCATTTTGCTTGTGGAAAGGCTTTCTTAAAGGAGCTGGTGGATCAAAAGAGAGCAAGTGGGACTGACAGTGACAGTGTCAATGCTGATGAGCTTGCGAGAGCCTTCGACAGTCCACCAAATGAGTATTCCACAATGGCGCTCGAGCTCTACCTCACCCAGAAATGCTTCAGTGAAGCTTGTGGTCTCAGTATGGCACAAGGAATCCATGGAGCCTTCGCAAATTACTGGGATGAGATGTACGTGCTGTCAATGTTTCTGAAATTAATATGTTGACCCCTATTTACCATTTACGGCTTGCAGGGATGGACAGAAGTATGCAGGCATCTACTCGTATGACAAGGAAGCAAACAAGGTCTCTGGATGTCCAGCTCATGCACCATCTGTCCAGGCAGTGATGGATGCCATCAAGACATGGTCAAGAGCAAAGGGGGCTGCAGCCACTCAGCAGCATGCTGATGCGATGACAATTGAAGATCTTTGATTGATGATGGAATGGTCTGAAATTGAGTGTCCAAGCAGCAAGATAGAGCTTGAGAATGGATCCTTGGTCAAAGATGTCGAGCAGCTGCAGATTCTGACAAAGCACACAATGATGAGGGCCTTCAGTAGCTCTGCATTTACCCTTTGGACAAGGTAGGTGATGCATGTTCTTCATGATGCTGAGCTTACCTGATAATGTCATATAGAAACATTGAGCTTTGCAAATTACAAATCCAGGATATCAAATTTGGCTGTGCTGGCCCGGCTCCGTATTACATCCCACATTTCAAGGTGCATCTTGATGGGCGCAAGGGATGGCAGAACAAAGCAGGATATGATGGGCCTCGTGAAAGTGCGGTTTTCTGTTCTTGTTGACATGAGTGTTGATCAGAGACCAACATTGATTTGGACAGGTAATATCTACGACATTTATCAGCAAGAAGTCCCTGAAATGGACATGAGCTCCCACCTCATGCGGTGGCTCAACTTTCTTGAAGTGCGATTGGGCCATCCACTGGTGAAGGATGACTATGTTTTCCCATACTTCGCGCCAAACGGAGCCCCTCATCCAAAGCGAGTGATGTCATATGACACCCTTCAAAACACCCTGACAGAGTTTTCGGCAGCGGCTGGGCTTGATAAGCAGTATACTACGCACTGTTTCTGTCATGGGGGAGCTCAGTACCGATTCATGCATGCACCACTTGGGAAGCGGTGGTCGCTGAGTATGGTTCGATGGTGGGGGGGTGGGCTATCGGAGAGCATGTAAGTATAAGAAATGGATACTTGAGGGCTTAATGCTGACTGTGACTGTCATGCCATGAAACAGGTCGATACATTGATGAAGTACCTCGTTGATGCACTCCAGAGCTTTGAGAGTGGCCACGGCAATGCTCTATGCCCTATCCGGACTGATCCTGAGAAGAGTTTCATGGGCAAGCACATAGGAATGCAAACTGTCACTGCAGAAGAGTTTCGTGAAATGACACGCACGGTGGATCACAAGCTTGAAAATCTTACCGTTGCCTTGAAATCTGGGCTTTCTATTGGGGTCACTGCTATGCATTTGGGCATTCACTCAGAGTGTAATACCATCCTTGACAGCGTGAATACAGGACCAGTGCGGGCTCTAAGCCAGGGCTGAGACCTTAGGCAAACATTTGCAGCTCCATATCTTGCTAAAAGGCCTGAAACTCCAAACAGCTTCAAGGGTGACAACTTCAATGATCAGATGCAACCAATATTGAGAAGGTCTCAATCCATCCCAGCTCTTCTGGGTACAGCATCAATCCCTGATCTCAGGTGTGATTGTGGTGCGTGGCATAGGGCTATCATACAGTGGGAGGAAGGCACATCCGACATGCCTCAAGGATTGGCTTTGAAGAATTGGCCAAAGGCTTGGTATACTGGCGAGATGGCGCGTATAAATGGCACAAAACAGTCCCAGAGGAAGCTGATTGCAGATGAGTACAGCAGGTTCGTTGATTGATTATCAATTGTGTCAAGCACTCACTTGTCAATTGCAAGGTTCGGATTGGATGACAAGAAGTTTTTACAGGTCTACCCATTCGTGGATTCCAAGCCTCTGACCCACCTCCAACATGCAATTCAAAAAAACCATCCAGAGACACAGAGAAATAGCAGGAATGGGACCCTGACAGAATGTCAACAGAACCCGAGACTTCTCTGAGCCTCTGAAAGCAAACCCTCTGCAGCTCTCCAAATTCACGCCACCTCTTTTGCTTATGATTCTATGCTTCCGTTTTCTCAGGCATTACTCTATCCATATCATGATAGCCATTCAATTGCTTTTCGGACAGCTTTCTTCTAATCAGACTTTTTGATAATCAGACAGTTTCTTCAATGACTCGGACTTGAACATTGTTGCTTGAACAATTCTTCATACATTTAGGCAGCCTATTACTTGTATGCAGCTATATTTCGTACTCGTTATGGACATGAACATTTGATACTATTATGGTAACACCCTTAGAAGACTTGAAACGATAAGTTGATATATGGAAATCATGAAGCAAAGACGGGGCCGTGTGGGGTTGCAAACATTGGACAGATGCACCAATGACTGTATTCTCTGAGCACCAGTAATGTTTCGCTTTTTTCACATTCTAGGTTCCGAGTTCAATACCGCTAGTAAATTCAGAGTAAGTTCAGCCTAAGAGAGTTTACAAGCGATGACAGAGACTCAGAGGGCAAGCAGAGGGTCCGAAAAGATGGATAGCCATGTCGGTACAATGCAGAGGAGGAGTTCCAACTGACATCTGAGGAAACGCGAGCCATACTATGAGTCTGTTTGCCAATGCTGAATGCTGAAAGCCATACTAGTAGTATCATCGAGCACTGCTATCACTGTCGATCAATGATATCTGGCTGCTGCCCTAAAGGGCAAACAGTGGCAACCCCCGGATTTTGACGCTGACTCATCCGATCGCCTGAAAACATTCAACATAAGTTACTTGAAATCAGGAAGAGAGATCGGTCCTCACAATGTAGAATAGTTGTTTATGGGAGAAAGAGCAAAGCTCCGAGGCGAAGCCTAGTAAACAACTATCCTGGAATGTGAGAAGAGACTGGAGAGGGTGTGCGAAGCACTTACCTGTGCTGCTTGTTGAAGAAAATGAAAGTCGAGAGAAAGCAGCACAAAGCAAAATCCCCTATTCATGCTGAGACTGTCTATGACCAGGCCTCTGCTAGAACTCTAGCACCCAGCCACAAACAGCATAAATGACCGGAGTGAGAAGAATTTCAGACAATGCCGAAAATGGTGAATGATGATGAAACAGATTTCTAAGGAGGTGCAGAGGCCTACAAAAACACTCCTTACTCCTGGAACCCGTGTTTATGTTGACCTCTGCTGCGTTGCTCAAGAAACCGAAGTAGTGCAAACTGAGGCCACACGGGGCCCCAAATAGATAGACGATGAGTGGGGCAGCTAAGAAGGTGCTGTAGAAAGGAGTGTGGAGGGGATGGTGGAGGTGATAAGAGATGGAAGCAAAGAGGGTGGAAGTTGGATGGAGATATGTTAAGCAGGGACAAGCCAGAGGCGAATTGCAGCCAGTTGAAGTTCTGCACATATGGTAGGATTCTCACAAATAAAAATCTTCCAAGTGGTGGAAGACCATCATTCAATTCCTTGAATGATGGATTCTGACAGTCCGAGACCAGCTAAGAAGGTTGCTCCGCCTGCACAAGCAGATTGTCCTCCAAAGTCATGATTCAGAGTGGAGAAGAATCTTCATTCGAACCAAGATCGAGTAGGATGCTTGCCGTCATGACATAACCAGAGAGCTGTGCATTCACCATGACAATGATCACAGCAACGGCGATACTGTGAAAGCAAAGCGATGGAATCAGCCACCTCTTGTTCTGTGAATAAGATATTGGTCCCTCGATAGAGAGGATCTGCTTTGTGATAGGGAAGGCGATACTCGGCGCGACCATCCTCCAGTTTAAGAGAGCTGCGTTTTATGATCTTACTATGCCAATCAAAAAGAGACCTGTCATTCTTCTGCACAAGTTCCCCTATGCGATGACAAGCATAAAAAGCACATGGAAGAATGGTGGTGAAGAGCAAGTCATCATATGAGGAGGTTGATTGAGCCACTTTGATGAAAGCATCCAGGTGTGCAATCTGCAATGGTGGCTTTCGATGCACGGGATCTGCGTGAATCTTTTTAGAACCACGAATAGTTGAAGTGACAAGAGTGTGAGACCAATTGGCATCAAAGTCTGGATAGATTTCATGCAAGAAATGGTGGACACCAGTAAGATACTTAGGACCAGAAGCAATGAACTGAGAAGTATATGCAATGTATTGAGACAAGGTTTGAGGGGTGGGATCAAGAGGTAACACATGTGTGGTGCAAGATTTGATATAGTCACAGGCACCTGTAGCATAGTCTTTGACAGTGGAACACTGTCGGAAATTCCCAAACCGGCATATAACCGGCAAAAATCCAGGCGACCGATTTAATCCCAGCTCCTGGTCATAACCCAGGTCATGATCCAATTATGACCCAATCTAATCAACACTGATTGATTGGCCTGGTCATAACCTGTCATAATCTGGATCATAATCTCATAATCATGATTAAATCGGAGTTATAATCCAGCTAGATTTTGAGTCCAGTCAGAAATTTCTGACAACTTGATGGCATTCACCTGCAAATGTAGAGCCATAGCGTCGATGTCTGCCAAATCCATGGGAGGGCGAGTAGTACAAGAACGAACATGCTGCCCTCCCAATGCGCTTAAAAGCACTGCCTCCAGCACGCCGACAACAACTCCCGTGGAGGAGTGAAGAATTGGATGTGGTTAGTGTTTGAAAGTCCGGTGCATAGGACCGAAAAAAGACCATGGACTCAACTGAACCGGACTGATGGCAACCGGACTTTCGGTTGCGGTTGCCACATGATCGTGACACATGCGGTTCACAGTC
>QOVE01001944.1:0-34280 GCA_003521275.1 Tricholoma sp. MG99
GAGGGTAACTTTTTCATTTGGGACAAGGCAACCGCTGCTCTGCGGGGGATATATGAAGGTGATAGCAGCGTTGTCAATATGGTTGAAGGCCATCCCCATCTTCCACTTGTGGCGGTCAGTGGGATCGATACAACAGTCAAAGTTACTTACCCTCCTTTGAGATGACCTGCGTTGAGCTGACAATCTCCCTAGTTATTTTCACCCACTACTGGTCTCAGTCGATTTTCAAGGATGGAAAACGCGGACCGAATCATGGAGGAGAACAGACGTTCCAACAGACCCCGAATAATGAGGTACAACCTGGGTATGCTTATAGCCGAGGCACGATTAGCCAACGAGATAGATGTTCCCCAGTGCAGGAACCAATGATGGACAATGGTAAGATCAATTCGTGCACGTTATTTCGCTTGTATCGCTTGTACCGCGATTACATTGTAACAAGTACATGATATCTCAATGCAACGTTTGTTGAGTGAGTTGCGCAGTCAGAATGCAAAACAGATCTGGTGGAGACGCTCCCGGATTTATGATCGTCAAGACCTTTTACTCAGTCCACCACCAGCACGTCAATCTGACTTTCAGTAATATGGACATTTTCTCTGACATAGGAAACAAAGCCAGGGCAGAAATAGTTGCACAGTTTGAGCTAGCAGATGATATTTACGAGTCTGGGTTGGATTCGAACCCTTGGCCATATGATGCCAAGTTTCAGGATTGCACACTTCTGTGCGCTTAGTCCAACCACCGGTTACCTTCAAGTTCTATCCAACCAACTACACCGCAAGATCATACCGGATTAGTGCCACTATTCACGGCTTCACTCCCATCTTGTATAGATACTGATACTGTCCTTCCTTGCTTCAAGTCTGCTTGTTGTTATGTAAGTTTTTCTTCAACCAAACTTTACAAGTGTGCAACGCAGTGCTGATCCTTGAACTTGCTCGAATTCGGCGTTCAAGTTGTCAAACCTTGACCTTCTGAACAAGTACTTTACACTTGCTAGATTGTCTTGTGTTGCGTATCTGAACACTTGTTCCGCTGCAAGCTTCACCTGCCGGGATTCAGCTTCGGGCGAGACGAACCTTTGCAATTTTTAGCGAGCACAACACGCACACCCAGGGCAAACTCTTCAGCCACCTTCCTCCATTATTTGACGTACCATCTTTCTACCCATGCGTTCTCATACAAGAAACAGCAAGCGTCATCGGGGAAATAAGGGCCAGGATGATGACCATTACACAGTTCCCTTCGTTTCACTCTCACAGGAGGACACTGAAACGTACACACGTCTTCACAAACCCTCTCATCGCACCGAGAACTATAGATCCTCTTCATCATCTAACAGAGTTTCTTATGATACCAACAGGGAGGGATCCACGTCTCGGACTCGTCATCCAGAACCGTTCCTATATACAGACCACGATGACGACAGGCATGTCTACAGCACGCACGATGGGTATCATAGGCAAAGTGGAGGTAGAGACGAATACGAGTATGTCGAGGCGAGAGATCCAGACCCATGGTCAAGTCGCTCTCACCATGATGCTCGATACTCTCAGCCGCATGAAGAATGGCCTCATCGGTATGACCACGGTTATGTGTCTTCGTCTTATGCAGAATCATCTTCTTGGAACCCGCCTCTGCGTGATAGCAGAAGTGCCACGATTGACCATTGGCCAAACGAGGAGCTTCGAGTGGACGGCCGTCGTGTAATGGCTACGACAGACGACAGGCACCACGAACAAGAATGGCACCGGGATCACCATCGAGACAAGGGTCCTCAAAAATTTCATAGTGATGCTGGGTGGGATACTCGCCGCGGAGGCAAAGGGTGGGACGAGCCACAGGTGTGGGATGACACTTCGTACGAGAGAGATTATTCCAAACTGGAAGACCGCTCTTGGGAGCCTGCTCCATCATGGCAGGCTTCCGGGCGCCGCGAGTTAGAACAAAATAATCGAAACGGCCCACGAAACAATTATGCAAACCGTATTTCGAAAGGTGGGAAGCGGGGTCCGTATGTAAACAAGCAAAAACGTGATTGGCGGACTGACGATGGAAATCTGAATAAGTATGTGGCATTTCCCTTGTTATAGTATGTTTTATTCAGTATTTTGCAGTTGGACAAAACGGGACAGTTATGGTGTTCAAGACAAGGCTGCTAAAGCGCAGAGAGGGAAACATCCTCGATCTTTCTCTCGTTCTCGTTCTCGGTCGCCTGCTGAGTCTTACTATTCTCGTCGTTCTTCTCGAGGTCGTTCCAAGTCACGCTCTGTCTCCCCCTCACCGAAGCGTCGGCGTCGGGGGATCAGTCCCGCTGCTCCCCGTAGCCGTACGCCTAGTGACAGAGGAAGGACATGGAATTCAAGCGTTCATGTGGGACAAGGTCATTCGTTATCTCCTACCTCTGGTAGAAGTCCAGCTAGTGCGCTTGAAGGTCGAAGGAGCATCTCTTCCACTTCTAGCGTCAGCACCGAGCGAAGCCCAAGTCGAAGCCCTCGTACTCGAGCAGTTCACCGCCTTCCCCCTATGACCGCTCCTACCTCATTGTCCCCAACCTCTCAACGAACGTCGGGTAGCAGTCGAGACATTCGCCAGAGAAATGGTAAGGCACATACTAATGGAAAACAAACCAATGTAAGGGAATATCATGCAAGTATCAATGGCGTGCTGAAGCTTTTGGTAGATTGATAGACGAAGGAGCGGCACCCTTGGACAAACATCAAGCACTGATTCCATGCCTCCACCAAGCACCATTCCCACTCCCCACACACCTCGCATGACATACCCCCCCAGGAACATTACCTCCGGATCTGAGAGGAAATCAAACATACCAACCTCCACGCGCTTTACGCCCCTAAAATATGCGGGATTCAAACCCATAACGCAAACAAACTCATCTCTCAAGAAATTCTTTCCAGGTGATGATGATGATATGGAACTCGTTTCAGATGATCAACCCCCATCGTCATCCTCTGCTGGACATGTCCCAGACAAAACGATTCATGATAGCAACACATTATTTCTTGCGACTCCGCGCGATGCCTCGATCGATCATGCAGACAATAGGCATTCACCATTGCAGATGTCAGAGAAGAATACTAGCCAGAACGGAATTCCTCGTTCCCCTCGACAGGATATCTCTCTTTTGCCAGTTGTTAAACCCGCAGCAGACAATGCCCAGCAACTCAAGTCGCCTGGAATACAGGGCAGGGTAGAACTGGATAGCCAAGAATTCTCCGAGGCACCTTCAATAGGCGCGCCTGGCGAACTGTACAAAATTATCTCTCAAGTCGGGGAAGGAACGTTTGGGAAAGTATACAAAGCCCAAAATACAGTCACTAAACTTTTTGTCGCGCTAAAACGAATCCGAATGGAGTCTGAGAAAGATGGCTTCCCTGTCACCGCCATGCGAGAGATCAAACTTCTGCAGTCCCTCAGACATGCAAATATCGTACAGCTGTATGAAATGATGGTATCGAATGGTGAGATCATCCCTTCCTACTGTTAATGCTACTTCATTGCTTCTAGGTTCGGTCTATATGGTCTTCGAGTATATGGATCATGATTTGACAGGTGTACTGTCACAAACACAATTTACTTTCACAGATGCTCATCTTAAGTCACTCTGTCATCAAATGCTAGCCGGCTTGGCCTATCTTCATCATAAAGGAGTCATTCACCGCGATATCAAGGGGTCCAACATCCTAATTAATAACAGAGGTGAACTCAAGCTTGGGGATTTTGGTCTTGCGCGATTCTACCACAAACGGCGATGTACCGATTATACAAACCGAGTTATCACACTCTGGTATCGGCCTCCAGAACTATTGTTCGGTGCTACTGTTTACGGTCCTGAAGTTGACATGTGGAGTGCTGGGTATGTTCTCGACTTTTCCTCATGCGGTCCTACTACATCTGCCCTCGATAGATGTATCATGCTAGAACTTTTTACCAAGAAGCCCGTGTTCCAAGGTAACGATGAGATCCATCAGTTGGAGGTAATTTATAAGATCATTGGCACTCCTACGCCGGAGCGCTGGGCCGGTGTGCTGGATTTACCATGGTACGAACTCATCAAGCCTAAGGATGCTATCCCAAACCATTTTCGGGAACTCTTCCAAAAGTAAAGGCTCCCGTGACAGCTTTATATCCTTTGTCTGATATTTTGATAGATGGATGTCACCTGCAGCGCTGGATCTTGCTGAACGACTGCTTGCTTACAACCCATCTCAGCGCGTGACCGCCATTCAAGCAATGGATACTCCATATTTTACACAAGAGGAGCCGAGGGCCGTTCCCCCTGTCGGGTGAGTCAAGCATACCGTGTGAAGACATTTGATTGACTTGATGCAACCTAGACTGGCGACTCTAGAAGGGGAATGGCATGAACTGGAAACAAAGCGGGAGCGTGCAAAGAGGCGACGGAAACCTGAGCCTACAGTGCAATGACGCTGTGGAGATTCGTAATTACTCTGCTATCTTGGTCTTATCATATCATCGCTGGACCACAGGTTATGTACGATCAAAATATTATGCTGCCGCTGGCACAAGCTGAACTAGACCTTTCTCCGTAAGGTGCTGAACGATGGATTCAACCTATCAGGAGTCTGGTTTTCAGCTTGGTGGTTGGACTCCAGTCACATTAACTCACATTAGCGGCAGTCAATCTAATTTGCGTATCCCAGCGTTTGGTGAACGGAGCACCAGTGTCTTCTGCCTCTTCTACATCACCCAACCCCCCAGCTTTACCTTGAGCATTGTCTTCCTCGCGATTACCCTCGAACCATATCACCTTGTCCACTTGATCGATGGATCCTCGGAGACGGCCTTGTTCAATCATCTTACGCGCCATTGTTTCCGCAGCGCCTGGAGTCAAATCAAGCAAAGCTCCCAAGCCTCGGAATGTGATATTATTATAAATTTTGGAGCTTGCAAGCAGATTGTGTTCCATGACAGCTCGGTCAAGAACAGTCGAGGGGCCTGTTCGTGTGCTCGTGGCAGGTTCGTTATTACTACTTGGACCATCATCGTTTCCTACGGATGCAAGCCGATCGTTTGAAGAGATGGCAATTTTTGCGAGCTGATGGGGTTTTAATGTTCGCTCGAACTCCTTCACTTCGGCTGAACGCAGGATATGATCAAGAAACATCTTTGACAGAATGTTATATGTCGGCAGGTCGATAGTCCGCTCATCACGATAAAGCGATGCGAGAATTCTAGATCGATTAGGACCAGCAGGCGCCAGCACAGCACAAGTAACAGCGGCAGACCTAGTGACGCGTGTTATCCTTCAAGCGGGCAGAAATAAACAGATCACACGCTCACAGCATATGGCGGCGCTCGTCCTCGTCAATTTCCCCTACATAGCTTAACTCGTGGTACCGACTAGCAGCTTCTAGAAACTTGCGACCATAATCACTAATTCGGGCTTGACATAACTTGAACTGCAGTAGAGTCTCGCGGTCATCCGCAGAATGCACCAGAAGTGCCGCACGGTTGTAGTAGGTTTCAGCTTGAACCGAATCTTCGTCCTCTAAGAGGAGGCGTACAATGCGAACGTAAACGCGAAGTTTGTCTCCGTCTCCGATTGACCTTCAAGAAAGTTGATATGGTGGACATGGTAGCTGTGGTAAAACTCGCCTTTGCCCTGAATCAAGAGAAATACCCATAAGTACCCTGGCCGCTTCACTCCATTCCTCCTCCTCCTCTAAAAGATCCGCAAGCTGAAACCGTAACGTGTTGACCTTAGAAGGAAGGATGTTGATAACATAAATGTAACTGACTCTGTGGCATACTTACTTGCTCTTCATAGCTTACAATGCGAGGTTGCACTGCAGAAAGAGTATCCTCTACCAAGCGCTTGCGTAATTGCACATCTTTGATAATTCCTTCTCCAAGACTTTTGACCAGTTCAGATAAAACCTGTCGGCCGACAACAAGACCGACGTTATCCTGATTGACTACAGTGTCCAATAGTAGGTGCAGGTCTTCAACAACTGTCGCATGATCCTCCCGAAGGATTTCGGGAATCAAAGATATGAATGCAGGGCCTTTGTCTTTCTGGTTAAGAGTTGAAAATTGGATGAGCTTTTTGTCCATCGTTTCCAAGGAGGACAAATTGTCGTCGATGTAGCGGTACTAAGTACTACAAAAGTACTAGATAGTAGTACCCCCCACTGATTATCACGTGGATCGACGCGGTCATGATAGACCTCGATCATACTATCAGCTTCAAGCTTTGTAACTTGCGCAACTGACAAATTATTATATTGTTCTAGCCTACACCTGGCATAAATGACAGTCCGATACCTGCAATCACTCATCTCCAGCCTCGTAAGGTGGCGGACCATCGTGCATCTGAGCAACCTGAGACTGCTGTTCTGCAACTTCTGCTTGGGATGCTGCTTGGGCTGCTGCCCGAGCTGCTCGGTGCTCTTTGTCTATTTCATCACGAAGCATTTTTGTCTTTCTGTCATCCATGAATGCTAATTTGACCTAAGAACTCATCAGATAATGGGGCAGCTCAATATGACTTAAGACACCGACTTGGTTTGTGAGAGCTGCTGTCACTGCCTTCTGGTCAACCTTAGAACGTGCAGCACGTTCTGCCTTCTCATTCTCAAGGTCCACAAATTCTTTGAGGATAGCGGACCCAAGACGCAGTTCTTCAAGATGACGGGGATTGAAAGTGTAGAAAGGTTGGAAATTCTTCACCTTCAAGACATAAGGATGAGAAGGAGCGTCCTAGTGAAAGCGTGAGGAAGCACCTCAGGTCGAAAGCCTAGCTGGTTATAATGCTATAAGTCAACGAATGAGACTCAGAAATGCTCCACTAACTTCGATGGCATATTCAAGGGTTCCCTTTGGGTCCACTAGGTCGCGCTTGATGATATTATTTGTGGGCTTGAACTGCTGGAATTTCGGGTTGTCGGGTTCACGAAGAAGGTTCTCAGATATTGTTAATAGGGTCTAAAGAGTCATATTTTAAAGAATTAGGAGAGCCGACAAGACAGGTATGGTACTTTGAGCGAGGCCATTGCCTGTTCTTTGGAGTTCGGTCGGAGAATACCAGGATCTATAAGACGGCGAAACGCCTGACGCCTCTCATGTGCTGCGGCCAATTGCGCTGCAGAGGGTTGGGCTGGAAGTTGACCTGCGCGCCGTTCAGCGGCAGCAGCGATTTCTTCAGCAGATATAGATGACATGATTTCGAGTTGTCAAGAGTTCCGCAGAACAACCGCAGAATACGGTGTAAATAATTATATTATGTAATGCTACAAAACCGACCTATACGTAGTCTTGACTTAGTCTTCACCGGGTAGGTTCGATATATCTGGGATCATCAACAGGAAAATCGCCTTCTGAAGAACTATTGCTACTCCATGCATGCTCAGCGACATTATCGTGCAGGTTTGGTTCCATTGTCCCAGGCTCTTGGTCACCATGCGAGAAGGGAGTTGATAGACTAGGGAACGACTTTGTGCGTACCCTCGAGAGCATCCCTTGGGAGTTACTAGGCCTGAGGTACGGTGGGTGAGTACCAGAGAGGCTAAATTAGCTGACGAATGGACCTGACCTATCGGGTTCCAGCCTCAGTGGTGCATTAAGAATAGGGCTCAAAAGTTCAGACGTCCATTTCCGACGGATAGCAGGTATGCGGAGGGGATCTCGAGAAGAGCTGCTGATAAGTGGAGTGGTCGCCCCAGATTTGGGTGAAAGAGAGGCTTTCGTATGGCCGCGCCGAAAAAACCAACGAGAACCACGAATAAACGCATCCTCAGCATCGGTGTCCACAGAAAGAGGTTTGTCAGAGTCGGTGTTAGGTGGCGAGAAGGACCTGAGAAGCATGTGTGGATCTAGGCGGGGGTTGGCAGTAGTGCTGTCAAGGAGCATGGACCGGGATTCAGGACGAGGGTTCCGCCTTCGTATAGCTGCACGAACATATTGACGGCCGATATATATTTGTTTTTCAATCTTCGCCCGATTCTCGATCATATGGAGCTTGGACAGTGTCAAGGGTCAGCGCGCATCAAACTGAGGGAGCTCTTACTTTTGGCCAAGTGACGGTTTCTCCTACCCGAATCATTCTTTCGAGCTCAGGTGGATCAGGGTCGCTTAGTAGGCGGAACCAATCCTATCACCCTGTCATCAATTTGACCTAATAGCAGTGTGCAAAAACGCTTACCCAGAGTCGAGTCCTGGGCCATATTCTTTGCGAGGATCAGTAACGCCGAAGATATTTCTCCACAACTTACGTAACGGCCCCTTCAAAACGCTGCAAGAATACACTAGACCAATCCTGCCCGAGCAGCTGAGGAAGAAGCTCAAGATCCCGAATAACTTTGAAGTTTTTTGATAATTCATGCTTCAGCCATTGCTCTGCGGCAGACAGCAGAAAGTTTCCTCTCCAACCTTCCGATATCATAAACGAATTAGGAAGACTATGAAGTAGATGGACCACGTACCCTTGCCTTTCCTGTGAGCAACTGGTTTTCCAGCTGAACCTCGAGGCGCAAAGAAAAACAAATGGACATGGGGGTTAACTTGTGACACGATTGGATGTGTCACTAGAAAATGTACTATCATTAGAGATGTCAGCGATGACTCTTGTGTTAATCTTCACCATTAAAATAGAGATTCAGTGCTTGGACTGGTATATCAACTCTGCGAAGCACTTCAACTCTACGTCAAGTTAACATCATGGTCGCTCCCTACCTTAGAGAGCCATCCTTGAATCTGCTTCCCCAGTTCCAAGGTACAATGCTTCCGTCTTTGAGCTTTTGCATCAATACTACTGGATTCAATATGCCAGGGACTGCAGCTGAGGCAAGTAAGGCGGTCCAAATGACGGTGTCAGGCGCAGTCATGTAGTTGAGCAACTTTGTGGGACTGTACCAAATTCAAGACAAAGCAGCTGCAGAGACACATATGTACGCACGAATGACGATCAACTGGGATGACGGAGATGTTCAATATCCGACCAGTTCTCATATATGCTTCTTTGAACGTCATGGATCCACGAGTGAAGAAGGTGCACTTCACTGTTCATGGGTCGGACATTTCACAGCAGGCGACTAGATATACTTACCTTTTTTGCCCATCTGGATAGCAGATAGCTAATTAATGACAGAAAGCGACCTGAAAAAAAGTGAAGCAGCACGCACAAGATGCTGTCAAAACGTGCGCCAGTCATCCAAACCCTTTTAATCCATATGTTGTACGGCTCCTCGCAGGCAGTAATCTTATCCGCCAGATCGGGAATCAAAAGCAACTTGAGTTCGTCGTCGGTTCTTGTGCATACTAAAGCAGCTACGAGTCCCCCGGCGCTTGTTCCCGTGATTACCCGAGGGAGAAGTCCTGCATCAAGAAAGGCTTTCACAACTCCAACATGGTCTACCAAGCAAGTAAGATCAATCCCCAAAGCGGCTCAATAACATACAGTAACCAAATGAGGCCCCTCCGGAGAGACACAGCGCGGAAACGCCTGTACACCATTAAATATTGTTCAGAGTCACTGATATATGCTTGCCTAGATTAGTGTTGGCGCTCTTGAAAAATTTCTTCTTCTCGTCTAGGGATAATTCCGGTGACTCGCGAATGAATTCGATAGCCTTCTCTAACTCCGTGAAATACACTAGTCCCAGGTCATTTGAATGCAGCTAATTATATACAAGGGATTGCTCACACTCAATAAGATGCTTCGTACCTAAATACGTCTTGTTGCTGTAGGTAAACAATTGGCCAGAACTACTTCACCAGACTCCAGCTCACCTCGCTGTATAACCTAAGAGAAAATTCAGGTAAGACTCTCACATATTGTAAAAACACAAGCCTTGGAGATTCGACGCCAGCAAAATTAGATCGAATACATGTCTCGAGGACTCCAAGACATCCTCTGACATCCTTTTCTTCACGTAGAGTATTCAATGATCGCCGAACCTGAGGGCAATGAGTCGTTGTTTAGATGTTATGCTGCACAAGTACCTTCTTCACAAGTTTCCAGTCATAAAAAACATCTTCTTCCTCATTTTTCCATTGGTCAAACTGTAAGTATTCGTCGAGATTTTTCGCTCCTTCCTTCCATTCCTAGACGCTCATTAGCGCTAGCGCAGATCTAACGGACCATGAATTACTTGGTAATTCCTTGCACCTCGTAATTTCTTTCTAAGTATCCCCTTTTGTCCTCGCCCTAGAAAACTCAGATAACGCTGTATGAGCACACTTGGAAAAAAATACATACATGCTGTTATCCACTCTTTTGTGTTCACTAACTGCCGTATAACAACGTAGAAGCCAAACTCCGCAGCTACCAGCAGCAAAATGAAACACTTTCGCAATGTCAATATTTTCGTGTTATGTTAATTGGCATAGCATACCAAGAGCGGCCAACGAAGCAAGACGAAAAGCCAATCCTTCCGCCTATCATGTGAACCATTCTTTCTCCTACGCCTGAACGGTACTAATTGTGACCTGAATAGCAGAAGGAAGCGTTAAGTGACGAACCTCTGGACCCTCATGTTGACAGGCGCGAAGTCTGACAAGGCAGAAACTTTCCGAACACGCGTTGTAGATGACGGAGTACCAGGAACATTCGGAGAGCCGTCTCCTTGGTCCAGGATAAGTTCGTCGGCGTCTAACGCGTCAGAAAAAGAACGTATATGCCTAGAGGAACTCTATTAGATGTAGTGCAAGCCAATTCGAGACCAACTCACGAGACGTTTACATAGTCTGCAGCAAACAGGTCTTTCGCGGAGAGCTGAGGTGTAGTATCAGAATTAGACATAGCGCAGTAGTAGCACTTGAGTAGCAGCTGGCAATGGCACCTTAAATTGGCCCAGGGCCGCCAGGCGGCATCAGCGTTTGTCTAAGTCACGTGAATATGTCATGTGACCGGCATCTGTATCAATGTCATTGTTTGCCACACTCTTTGAGTCTTGACACCGAGATACAGGGCCGACTCGATAGTAAGTATCTTTACGCCTACCAGGGTTGAACGTTGAACTTGAATAACCGGCGCACATAGTCAACTTTTCAGTCTGGGAACCCTAGCCGCGCAAAGTGCACTCTAGTCTGAAATCAGTTTATTTGCTAATGGAGTCATTGGAGTGGCCTGTGGCCTACCGTTAGGATAGGATCGTGGAGTTGTACGTCAGCTATGCATCATCTTTACTTATTATCCACAATGACGGGCTCAGCGTCTATATATGAATTATGGACCACATGATAGGCCTTATAGCTGCCTATAAGAGACCAATATCTGCGCTGGTGAATTCATCGTCTCCATTGCAGTTGCCACCTACTTCCGCGAGTCAATACTTGAATAACATATAATAACTATCTGTCATGGGCTGGTTCAGCGAAGACTCCCAACAGGCTCAGGCCCATAAAGAAGTCTGGTCACGTCTTCCCTTTATATATCAATGCTGACTGCTCGGCGGGTGGTATTGTACTACTAGGTTACGAATGCACCCCACAAGGCGAAGCTCTCACACGAAGTCCTTGCCGGTGCCGCCTCGTACGAGGTAATGTCCTCGCTCCATGTTTAGTTGTCTATTATTTAGCGATCAGTACAGGCAGCCAAAGCCTACGAGAAACACGTTTCCAAAAATGGGAACCCGCCCTCGCACGAGAAGGCAAAAGAACTTATGTATGTCTTCCTATTTTGAGATTGGAGTCACGATCAGTAATGATGCTTGTGTGTTCAGGGCAGGATTCACTGGTTCATTCGTCGACCGCATGGTGGAGACTAAAGGGGTGAGTATCTTCTGTACCACTCTCTACTCTTTAAGAGTCTTAACTCACTGCTATTAGCTTGATTATGTAGACAAACAGAAGGTTGAGCACCATGGTACGAACTTGAACTTAAGCCCAGTTTGAAGATCTCCGCTGATTACTTTTCACATCTTACAGCGCGCGAACACCACGGTGACGCCCTTGCTAGCCAATACTAAAGGTAGGAAATTCCTCGAAGGCACCTGTATGAATAAGAGTATGTACTAGTAACTGGGACAATATGAGTTTGGATGAAGGGTCTATTTGGCTGTAACTATAGTGTATATATTACTACGTATACTATTAAGTATCACTATCAGTAATTACATAACTACTTGACCTTCAAGTTGAACGTTCAAGTTGAGCGCGTTGAACGTTTGAACTTGCACTGTCAATTTCAGAAGCTTGATCTGGCCTGACAAATTCCCGCAGTGACACCTCGAACAGCGATACCACTACGTATACCAACGAGGATGCATCGGTGGCTTTCCTTCAAGTTGTTGCTTTTATCAAACACGACGTTCGCGTTGCCCCTTAACAGGGTAGCGACGCTAAGCGACTATACCTGTCTAGCCGTCCTTGTCACTCTCTTTATGCTCTTATTCCTTCTCGTTATCGCAAAACAGATATTCATAAAATATCGCCGACTAGAGCATCCTCACCCACCTGCTGGTGAATCCGAAAATTCTATTGTTGGGGACTCCTTCGCTCGTACTTCTGCTTCTATTCTTCCCTCAAGTATTAAAATGGATCCCGTAATCTGCAACAATGGTATTCTAGTTGGCCTTCTGGGTGCTCCTACATGGGAAACGAGGCTCATGGTCAAGAGGAGGGGGGTGGATTCCTTAACCTGGCAACAGCAAAAGCGATATTCAATCACACACCGCCTCTACGCTGGACACCATCTGGTCAAGAATTCTCGTTCCCATGCCGTAAATATCTTCAATACGCTTGATGGTGGAGGATCACGGTCTATATCGATGGCTACATTTGATGAGATTTTCACTTCTTACAACTTTCGGGATACAGCAAGATTACAGAGAAATGCGCAGCCTTCGAAGTCATTCTTGGGAACCTCTAGTACTACAATCACCCGGCGCTTTTCGTTGCCTTCCATCAGCCGAAAGGAATTATGCGGCGCTTTACAGTCAAGGAGATCTCGCAGTGTAAAGGGTCTACGTCTCCGACGCTCAGATGTTTCCACACTGTCAAGTTCCGGTAACCATTCAGTCCGGCTGGTCGAAAATGCGACTAGGCCAGAATACCTATTGCCTCTATCTCTAACAGTCACACAGACAACACTTCCCCCCTCGGTAAATAATCCGGCTTTTCCAGATAACCTAAATAGCGGCTCGCATCTTCAACCTTCTTCTATCATAGATTCATCCAGTGGCCCACTTTCATCGTCGATCCCTTTCCCAGGTTGCTACCAGTACAGCTCAACTCCCTTGCAGATTTCTTCCCCTTACACATTAATCTCAAAAGCCAACAGATCCTACCCGGTGATTTCCCCTCTCGTTATCAAAGTTCCGCATTCTCGTCTGAAAGGAGATGAAGAATGCACGCATTCTTCTGCCTTGTCTTACACAAATTCTAAGCCAGACAGTCAGACTGGTGCCATTCGGAAACCTCTTGTCCCAATCAATTCTCCCGCTGATCTAGATTCGTCCAATCTACTGGCTTCGATTCTTGTGGATCCAGCTCGCACTACGAAGATAAAACAAAAACAGAGATTACCATCCGTTCGGGTTCGACGCAGCCCTCCGATAGGCCCCTCGCCTCTGCGAGCCATGATCCTTCCAGATAACCCAGATGCCACCATGACGCCCCACAGCAGTGGCATCGCTAGAGATTCCTCTGTTTCTGGACTGACTGACCATCTTGGGATGCGTTTCTTGACCTCCAACAAAAACTATGACCAGACAAACATTTCTTCAGAAGTCTTTCAGGACGGCAATGTTGGGCAACACACCGCTAAAACCGACGGTGATGATCCTAATATCCTGCTCAACATTATTCGTGAACTCGTCGAGGAAGCTAAGGAGTGGGATGACAGCCTTTTCATGGATGATAAGTTCAAGTCTATGATTCAAGATTCCGCACTGTTGCTCACAGAAAGGAACGACAACAAATTTGATGCGAAGTTTCATGATTCAAAGGAGGAAATGCCGCCCGACCGGTCTGATGAGCTCGACCTCGGGCTTATCGGCGTTGACATTTTCCAAAGCGACGGGGAAACATCTGTATCAAATCACGACTTGACCAAACAAGAGCCCAGTCGTTCAAATATGAAGGAACGTGTTTCGTTCTGGGATGAGGGCAGCTGGGGTGACGAACAACGCAATATGTAACTGTTTCATGATTTTCCAATTTTCCAATTTCTTACCGATGAGTTAGCGTCGGAGTCGCATGTTAATCTGCCTGTTTTACCCCAGCTATCTCTATCTCGTTAATGGTATTAGTTGGAGATATTTGAAACCTCGATGGTGGCACGTTGCCATTGAAAATTATTTGTATAGTTATGTTTCCGATAGGCCCACAGCCGTCTAGCCATTAATAACTCCCCACATGTAACGTTAACGCACATAATTACTTAGCGCACTCTGAGCACATTACATACTTGCAATACTTTCTTTCCTCTGCAGATTGGGTGTCCAGTTTAGAAATCGTAACTTGTTTATATTTCATCATTGTGCAGTTTGTGATTACTGGGCCTTCGTTAGCCACTTCTTCAGATTAACCTGCCCAATCATTTCTATTGCCTTCTTCACTTCGGTCCGGTCCACTATACATCGGTATTTCAGAAATTCTTTTGGTATACTTGGCGAAACAGTTGTAACACAGAGGAATATCTGCATGGTGATCAAATGTTCAAATGCCTGAGAAGACAGTTAGGTCGTCTCTCAGCGAAGAAAGTGAGACCTTACACTCATGAGCACCTCACGGCTGCACCGGACCATTCCAATGCTACCCCCATTTACCTGAACAGGCGCAGACATGGAAGCTCGGACTTGATCACGGAAGTACTCATGAAGCATTTCAAACGTGAAGATGGAACGACCGGCTGTGTCGGCATGTACACTTGCCACCAGCAGACACAAAGAAGGGTAAGACAAAGCTACTCGGATAAATAATGAGATGACGAGCTTGTTGGAGACGGAAAAAAACTCACTGTGCAGAAATGGAAACCGCAATCGAGAACGTTGCAAGGCAGCTGCGGCGGTGAGCTGCGATATCATCAAGAATGGGGGAACTGGCGAAACATGTACAGCCAACGACGTCTAGATGGTCGGCCAGTCAGAACTGGCTGGCTGTGCAAGGTGTATACAGGGTCGCCCTACCAAAAGTCTAGACAGTATTCGGATATCTCGAGTAATGCTAAACGTCTCGTCCAATATGTCTATCGTTGCTTTGTCTTCCAGGAAGTTCTGCACAGCGGCTCCCCATAACGAACGCCATTCTTCGATTGTGTTTTGGTCGGACGATTTTTCCTCGACGTGCGCGATGTCTGCGAAAAGAACTGTCTTGACATATTTCACCCAATCTCGTAGTTTCCTAGGTGGGGCAGTTCTTATCATACGTCCTGAAAACCGACTTTTGACCCGCTTCTCAAGAATGCTGATGGTATCCATCCGACTTGTTATTCCGATGACAGCGAGACCTTTGCTCTGTGCGCCAGCGCGACAGCTCTGAGCGGTATCTAACAAGCAGTATAGCAGGGACTGACGCGGATGGAGTGCAAATAAATCAAAGCCATCCAATACTAGAATGGTTGGTTTGGAAAGAGTAGGCAGAAGGGATATCAGTCCTGGTAGTTGTGAAGAGGGGGGAAGAGAAACGGTAGAGGGCGCAGAGCAATCGGGAGACGTCTCGAGGAAGGGATTATGGTCGTCATCGTCATCAACTTCCCCTTCAGGAATGTCATTTCTCTGAGAGAGAAAATGATCACCGCTCTGTTGGCCCAGTTGGTAGGCGATTTCGCGCATTGCAAGGCGGTCCGAAGACTGGATCCAGCCAGACAGGCGAAGTATGAAAGGCTTTTCTGATAAGTTTGATAGACATTTTTCGACGAGCTGAAAGATGCATTTGTCATGATTTTGGGATCACAAGGCTCTCATTCTTACCTTAGTCTTCCCACTTCCCCGTGGCCCAAGAAGGAGACAGCTGTTACCTTCCCCACGTTTGACTGTGCCGGACAAAATGTCCGTGAGTTGCTGGAAAGCAATTTCGTTAGCTGCTATCTCGTCTTCCTCGTTCCCTTCATCATCGTCGCCATGGAAGGCCGCAGGAGCATCATGATGAAGAGCTCGCAATATTGCCCCTTTCTGCGCATCGAGACACGGACGTAAATGAGCTGGAATTTCCTGGGCAGTATAAGGCTGTTTATATGATGAAAGTCGCTTCTTGGAAGGAGATAGCAGTATCTCGTCATTTGGCAGTGCTGGAGATGGGGACCTTGGATTGTCCACAGTGTGAATTGGAAGATTTCGGCGAGCAGTCGAAGATGGGTGGGAAGTGTCAAGCTGCTTCAGCTTCTTGGGAGAATGTGGCGGAGAGACTTCGCCGTCGTCAGAATCTTGACGACGTTTTCTAAGATTTCTCAAGCGTGTTGAAACCTTAATAGATGATGGTGTTTTGGCTTTGATTGACGACAATGGAGGTTCGTCTGAAACGTCATCCTGTCCTGATGAATCAGCGTGATTGTTAGCCGTGCGTGAACTGTGTTTGCCAGTTGACAGGTTCTGATGCACAATAGGGGAGATGAGTCTCCTCGCTGCATCGTTATTATGCGTCCGTTTCTTAGTAAAGATGGTCACTTCCATGACACTCGACGACGTATTTCGCGATGGTTTGTGAGATCTAGACGGGGATAGATTGAGTTCGTCTTCACTGCTTTCCTCGGGATTACCCTCATCGATGTCTTTATCCTTTCGATGATCAGCGGCATTTCTTACGATCAAGGATGCCTGAGACGGCTTCCTGCCATAAGTCCTGAGCAGTTTTTTAGGTGAGCTGCCCTTGCCAGCGGGTAGCGGCGGTGTATCTGGAAGGAGAGCACCACTGGAGCGTGTGCGTCTCTTTGTTGGAGAGTCATCTGTGTGGGCAGACGCGGTTTTCTGCTTTGGAGGCATGGATAGATTCGGAAGTGAAGAAGAGAATGAGACGGTCCGTCAGCAATGAAAGTCGCGTCGCGTCACAATCACGAGCTTGTCACACTGTGACTTCTGGAAGAAGGTGACCACGATGGGCTTTACTGGGTAGCTTCAAATTACCTACTCTGCGGCTTATGCGACGTTGATCTCATCTCCTCTCAAGGCTAGCTCGTTGGGTTAATGCACCCACCTCTGGTCTTCAGCTTGTCCGTGATAATATTGCGATGAACCACAATGTAGGGTGATTCAAATCATACATTTTCCTGCTACGTGCTGAGTGTCCTTGAGGGACTTTACAAAGGGACCTGGCATCTCTCTGTAAAGTCATATCGATCTACACTAGGGCAGATACCTGGTTTGCAGCTGCCATCCGAACGGACAATGTGCGCTCTTACAATGGATGAAAATGTATTTGTTCTTCTTGAAGATCCTTTGGCTCCAACAAGAGCCGATGTTCTCGCAGCGGCTCCACCTGGACAAGAATCTGCATATATACAGGGGCCAACACACTATCGGACCACTTTTCTGACTATCCGACCACCTGGTGCGCTTGAACAGCTTCTAGGACAATTGAAAGCTCGATGGGTCTCAGTACGACAGTCAACATCAACCGGTGCTCAGAGAGGGCAAGCTAGTGGGCAACAGTTGACTATTGACGGACATATCTTTGCGATAGGAAGTGACTGGTTAGTGCGAGTGGGAAATGTAGTTCTAGCGGGTGGAGCAGTAAAAGGCATGCTTCTGGAGGTTAGCTTTATAGCGCTGTTGCTTTCAGATAATCTAATTTTCAACCTAGGCTGAGTATCTTCCACTTCCGGCACTTCATTCACCAGTTGCAGATGGAACTTCAGAACTTCTCTCAAATCTATTAACATCGGTATTGCCCAACGTTCGAGATGCAAAAACAGTCGCAGTAACAATCAGCGACTCTCAGTGGGAAGACGTCTTGTGGAACCGTGAGGAAGAGGAGCAAAGTACAGACGAAAACATGGATGAAGAGAATATCTATGCATTTGGGGATGAGGACATTAGAGAGAGCAAACGAGGAGACTGGGTTGGAGTGGACAGAGACCGTAGATCAGCGTACTTGATTATGGGTGCGCTTAAATCGGAAGGCATACTTTAACATAATTCACGTGACTCAACTTCCCCTAGTCAGAATCCAAGTACCATTACGACTAGCTTCTCGACATGATCACCATCCAAATGCTTTCATAAAATGTTCGCTATTGCAATCAGATCACCCTCGTCGTTTCTCTCTCGCTCTCTATCTCGTTCTCAATCTACTGCTCTCCATTTCTACCAGAACAAACAATTAGATCTTTATGCTTCTAAAGAAGCCAACAGATTGACCCTAAGGCAGCTTGTATGTGCCCATATTTTCGCTATTGGATTTAGACCTACTTTCCACAAAAGGTTTTTTTTGGTCGCTCCATAGACAAAGATCGACTTCTCAAGGTCCATTTTCATGGTCTATTTTTGACACTAACCTCATACTACCGGGTGACAGAGTGCCAACTATGTCCGCACCGAGTTGCCGGTTCGTATTGCGCACCGTCTGCGTGATCTACAAGTCTTGCCCTATGTCGTTGTCACACAAGAAGGTGTAGCGAAGGTCTACGAGGTCCGACTCCTGTTTTGTGTGAGTTTCTGTAGCTGAAAACGCAATCATGTTCTAGCTGTATTGGTCTGCGTTTGAAAAGTGCAGCCTACCTTTCTTTGTGGTCTGGCATCATGTGAACTCAACCCTTCCCTAGATTACGGCGGTATCCTCCCATTACCACTTTGTCTGAGAATGAGCAATTTTGCCACTTTCTTCAGGAAATGCTGAATGAACAGTTGAGTGTGTTCTCACATTACCCTCCCAGACGCCTGACTTATGCACAACTTCATGTAGTGCAACAGTAATACCACATTTGTCACTGGGGCTCTCGCTCTCTTCCCCATATCTCCCACCTGATCAGTTGGATTCTTTCATGCGTCGAATGCTCGTTTCGCGGATATCCCGCCGTGTTCTGGTGGAGCACCATATTTCTCTTTCTAATATCCCCTCTGGCAGACCGAATGACAGTGATTCTCCCGAGGAGCCGCACGTGGGGATTATCTTCACTGGCCTCAATGTAAAACGAAGCATTGACACATGTGCAAGATTACTCAGAGAAAAGCCTGTGTGGGTTGATGATCTATGCGGAAACGACAATGAAAAAAGGGAGTGGCCTGATGTGGTGATCGATGGCCACTCGGAGACGAAGTTCTCTTATATAAGAGAACACCTAGAGTTCGTCGTTTTTTTATGTACTTTCCATCTCTTGACGGAGATCTTACAGATACATTATCTTTGAACTGTTGAAGAATGTGAGCAAATGATCCCAACTGCCTTTACAGTATTAACGTCATTCGCTTCAGTCAATGCATGCAACCGTCACAAAACATCACGCGTCAACGTCATTTCCAGTAATCCGAGCAACCATCGCCGCTGGAGAAAACGACGTTGGTATTCGGATATCAGACCAAGGTATGTCAACCTCTCGTGTATTGACACATACATAGGATGTTTATTGTGTCCAGGTGGAGGGCTCCTTACCCCCGATAATCTGATCAAGACACCTTCCGATCTCTTCTCCTTTTCTCACATACGCAATGCCACACGGATGGAGGACGAGCGTCTGGGGGCCTTGCGTACAGTCAGTTCAAGACCGGAAGGCGTGCGTGCGACTGTAGGAGAACAAGTGGATTGGTGGCAAAACACTTCATTTCAGCAAGCAGAGCGAGATACAAGGTCCAGCTTGAATGATCTGGAGTTGCAGGGTGGGGTTGGACCGCACCCAAGGATAGGCATTGGCCTGCCAATGAGCAATATATTTGCAACGTGCGTGATAAATCTGCAGCACATCTGACAGCCAAGGTTAACATAAATCTCAGCTACTTTGGGGGATCACTCGAACTTGTGTCTCTAGACGGATGGGGTACGTCCATTGTTTTGTTTCATAATAAAATTTTATACCTCCTTTCAGGGACTGATGTGTACTTGCGGCTGCCAAGACTTGTACGTGGCTTATTCCGTCCGGTCGTCAACTTACCAACTAAATTTTCAAAAGGGAACGAATCTAGAAGGGATAGAAGTTTGAGGGAAACCATACACCTACAATACTACTATGTTAGTACCAGATCGTAACGTACCTGCGTTCTATGCACGCATGACGAGGAAAAGGTCCAGCGATGTTATCGTATGCTGATCATGCTTTGTTGGCCATGGATATGAGCGCTGCACAGCAAAACCTGATATCTGCCTACACACATTAAATAAAAAGTACTTATCATGATGTAGCTGCACTGTATACACTGTATGTACATAGCTGCTTCATAAAAATGCTGTGTGCAAGGTGCCTTGGGTGAGGTAAGTACTACATACTTATTTCGCACCTGTGGGCACAGCACCGCGCCGCGGGCGTTCAAGGCTACTTTAGGCAAAAGTATTTTGATACAGGAACCTCATGACATGTGTACAACAATAATCCGCCGCAATCGCAGGGGCCAACGAGCGCTACCCCACCATCTCTTGTCTGAAACAGTCTCCATAGGACTTCATGGACTCCAGCCCTCCTCCGGCTTATGCTGAGCAAGAATTCGATCAGAAAGTATCGATCGCTCTACAAGTTTCTCTGAGTGCTCCGCAGCCGCCACTTAGAGGTGAAGAAGAAGAATGGGAAGAATGGGACGATGCGGCTTTTAACGCAGCAGCCCAAGCTATTTCTTCATTAGGCAGTCATGGAGCTATCGATTCACGCTCATCGCATGGTCTAGGGTTGGCGTCATCATCGAGACCTCAGGAATCTCATCCGCCTGAAAGGAAGGGCGGTGATGTTCAATCGCAAAACCCGTCTGTCATTGAGCCTCTGCGCATTCATAAGAAAACACCTTCTTCACCCAGCCGGTCGAAGCCTCGTCCCATCTGGTTGTCGGAAACTCAAGTCGACGCACAGTCAAGCGCTTCAGGCAGCATACGGCACGAGATTCCGCCTGATGATCAAGAAGATCATTCGATTCCCCCTCCACCATTTACCGAAGTAGCCCCGTCACCAGACGGGCGGCCTATGGTCGTCTTGTCATATCAGCCACCTGGCGATTCAAGGCCCCCGTCGCCGCTGAACTCCCCGATACAGATGCCACTCCAGATTCCTGCCACATATGGCCGTGACTTTGCGCCGCTTTCCAGGCCATCGTCACGAACCCAACCTGACCAACCTGAACCGTCCGTCGAACAGTTCCATGCTAACAGCCAAGCTGCTTCTTGGTCTCATCGGCCTACCCGTCAATCACTTCCTGGCATTAGACCCCTTCCTAACCCTCATGCGCAACAGCGACCTTCAAACATCATTATGTCGTCATCGAAGCGCCCTCAAGCCCCTCGCATGAATTTCAACCCTTATGTAGCATATGGCCAGAGTGGAGGGATATCTGAATCACCCACACAGAATGCCGGACGGCAAATCAACCCAAGTGAACTCTACAAGTATGAACTACTGAATTTTGTAGTCATCTACGACTGAAATTTTCTTAGCTCAGCTGTGTCATCACATCTATCGTCTGCCAGGATGCCAGCGAGACGGTCATATTCGTGAGCAGCGGGTCAATTTCCTCACGATTAATTCATAGCTCTCATGTTGACTTGTTGTACAGACCGAGCAGTCCTGGTCACCGGAACAACTACCATTCTAATCCGGCCAGCTTTAATCCAGGCCATCATTCTGTATTTTACGATAGGCGCCCAACCACAGCAAACCAGTTGCCCACTATGGCAGTGACTTCAAGCTCAAGAGTCATCGAACCTTGGCCTTCATGCACATCCGCAGACATACCTGTCAATGTGTATCCGATGAGCCCATACTCACAAGTATCTATGGATAATCAATATCCTCAGAATCGTCCTAGATAACTATGTGCAGTATGAAACTCTTGTTGGATGGCCTACGAACACTACCACTTCGAAACTTGTACTTAGTATGAGATCTAGAGTGGCGCTGCTTAATACCAAACATACATGTACTTGCACTAATTTCAAGCTTGTGCCTTCGATACTCTCCTGCGTACAGTATAGTATGTAGTACGTACGTATAACCGCTTTACATGTAGCAAAACTGTAAACACTACATGAACTATGCATGATTGATAGATTATTGATCGTGGCTAGCCGCTATTGCCGATCAGCAGTTTCCAAGATCATCGTCGATGATCTCCAAAGGTACTGATGGAACAAGCTCCTCAACAACCTTGTTAATTTCAACGCCATGGCCAACTCGATCAGAACGTCAATGTCGCGGAAATCGACGTCGAGGCTACGGACTTCACAGGAAGAGAATGCTGGCCAAACAGTTGGAAAACCTGACTGTCAGTTCCAAGTGCCCCTGTGTTTAGGTTGACAAGTCGAAAGTTGACTTTGTCGTCCTATGAAGATGTGTACTTCGACAGATCTATTGCAGGTTTCTCTGCAGATGCCGAACCAAGGGCGAAAAGCGCACAGTTAAAGCTAGAACATTACTATAAAGTCGCTGTTGATTCCGCTATTGGACGCAATACAAGGTCAGCATCATTGGTTCAATGTGTCTAGCACCTTCTCAGCCAGTTTCCCGACAGACGCGTAGAGCTGGAACGTCGACTCCAAGGAGAAACACTGATGTCAGACGAACGGAAACAACGACAGTTGCTGCAGCTAGGGAAAAAAGAATCCACTTATCTGCGGATGCGGAGAACGAAGCTGGGGCTTGACGATTTTAGGACGATAAAAGTAATTGGCAAGGGTGCATTTGGAGAGGCAAGTATCCCAATGTACTAGTGTCGCTTCTCAGCTGGCCGATGCTTATCTGAGATGGTTGGAAGGTTCGTTTGGTTCAGAAAACTGATACAGGAAAGATCTATGCCATGAAGACGATGAAGAAGGAGGAGATGTTGAAGAATGAACAGGTATTCCAAACTCTTACTGCTCTGAGAAACATGCTCTAAAGGTCTTACCTTAGCTGGCCCATGTACGTGCAGAAAGAGACGTACTTGCGGAGTCAGACTCTCCTTGGGTGGTGCAGCTCTTTTATTCTTTCCAAGATCCCACTTATCTTTACCTGATAATGGAGTATCTTCCGGGTGGTGATCTTATGACGATGCTCATAAAATACGACACGTTTTCGGAGGATGTCACCAGATTCTACATAGCAGAATGTGTGATGGCCATCGAGGCAGTGCACAAATTAGGCTTCATTCATCGGTGAGTGTTTAACGTCATCGTCGCAATATCTCTTGACGGGCTTCCACCTACTAGTGACATCAAGCCAGATAATATTCTCATGTCAGTATTTTACTTTCTAGCCGCAATGCGAATGTTGACCTTCTGCTTCCAGAGACAAAGATGGGCACATCAAGCTCAGTGACTTTGGTCTATCCACAGGATTCCAGAAGAAACACGACTCATCCTACTATCAACGACTTCTTGTGTCTGGAGCTCAGCCTGCTACCGCTCAATCGGCCCGAAACAGCGTCCTGGTTAATTCCATCAACCTGACAATGACTAACAAAGATCAAATCTTGACATGGAAAGCAAACCGCCGAAAACTTGTATGCCTTCATGATTACGTCTAATGGCAATTGAAATCTGACGACAGCTGCATTGCAGGCTTACTCGACTGTGGGAACACCCGACTACATTGCCCCCGAAATATTTCAGCAGAGTGGTTATGGCAAAGAATGCGATTGGTGGTCACTTGGGACGATTATATTCGAGTGCTTGGTTGGATACCCGCCTTTTTGCTCCGATTCCACGCATGATACATATCAGAAAATCGTCCAGTGGCCCCAGTACCTGGTGTTTCCTGACGATGTCCATCTAAGCCAAGAGTCAGAAGACCTGATACTACGGTACGACGAGCGACATGTTCTCCTAGGTTAAAACATTTACTTTTTGACTTTGCAGCTTGATCACGTCTGCAGAACATCGACTTACAGTGGACCAAATCAAGGTTCACCCATTTTTCTATGGTGTAAACTGGGACACAATCCGCCGAATTGAGGCTCCTTTTGTTCCACGCCTTAGATCTATCACAGACACATCGTATTTCCCAACCGATGAAATAGACCAAGCAGATGAAGAAAAACCTGCAGATAGTATTGCAGTGAGCAAAGATCTAGCATTCTTAGGGTTAGTGCCTACTTTACGACCGATGCCGCATCTTTTTAGCTGATGCCTTCCACAGATATACTTTCAAGCGGTTCTCTGTTTCCTAGTTTATGGGCATTTGGGCGTTCTATATCACATCTAAGCTTAGTACACTTGCATGTTTTCGTATGAGGATGTTTGCACTACACAATGACAAGTCGCTGGCGGCTTCATCGATAGTTATTGAGCTTACATAAGATAATGATTTTTTTTTACTACCGTAGCTATGTATTTATACATAGTATTGAATACCTCCGACCACCTTTTAGCAGAATTTAATGTCTTCGACTGCGTTTGCGGGCTCCTGGGGATCCCTTCCAATACCTCTCACTTCATGGATGTACGTCTTCACATGTGTCTTAACTACGCAAACTAAAGTTTCTCGGAAGCCTAGACGTTATACTATCCATGGGGTATACCGAAATGACCCCGGTGCAAGCCTCGACCATACCGCTTTTCATGAAGCATAAAGATGTTGTTGTCGAAGCTGTCACTGGCTCTGGAAAGACCTTGGCATTTGTGATCCCAATCCTAGAACGTCTTATCCGGAGAAGCACAAGACTTCGCAAGAACGACATCGGAGCTCTCATCATAAGTCCTACTCGGTGAGCTCTTTTCCAGGTATTGTTTGAGCAATGCTCAGTCTCTTCACGTTCATAGTGAACTTGCGACTCAGATACACGCAGTATTCTCTGTTTTCTTGTCAGCACAGCCAGATGCTATCCCGAACTCTTCCTCTCCCTCGACGCAAGATATTTCTCAATTGACATATCCTCCTCCGTTTCTGCTGGTTTCTTCTGCGGACTCATCACCGAGTCAAGACATCACACGCTTCCAATCGACAAACGCAGATATAGTCATTGGTACACCCGGTCGAATTGAGGAGTTTCTGTTGGGAAGGGGAAAGGATATTGTTAGCACACGAGAGTTGGAGGTTCTGGTATTAGATGAAGCAGATCGGTAGCTCAGATTTTACTCGGCGATCCTCAAATCAAACTGATTAACTCATAGACTTCTTGACTTGGGATTTCAGACCACTCTGACCCGCATCCTCACCCATCTTCCAAAACAACGACGAACAGGACTTTTCAGTGCAACGATGACTGATGCAGACGCCCTTTCAGAGCTAGTCCGTGTCGGCCTCCGAAACCCCGCACGTATAGTCGTGAAGGTCCAGTCAAAAAAGATCACACGTAAGACTATCGACGGGAAAGGGCAGACAGGAGAAGTGATAGAGGAAAGGAGAATTCCGGCAAAGTATATATTCTACTCCGCATCCAAATTTACCTGATTTTACCTTACTGAAATTAGTCTTCAAAATTTCTATGTCAAATGTCGAGCCTCCGAGAAAACAGTCCAATTGACGCGTATCATTTGTCATGAAGTTGCTAAACACCAGTCTTCGCAATTCATTGTTTATTTCTCAACGTGCGCTTGCGTTGATTACTTCTACAGAGTAAGCGCGAGACAGTGGCAATGTAATTTATCTTCTGATTTGCTATAGATCCTTCCCAGCCTTCTGCCGCCTTCATTCACCCTGCATTCACTTCACGGCAATCTGCCTCCTGCTTCTCGAACTCGAACGCTGGAAGCGTTTTCCACAGCACACTCAACTCCTTCTGCCCCATCTATCCTGCTCGCAACGGACGTCGCCGCTCGAGGCCTCGATCTTCCACATGTCAATGTAGTGATTCAGTTTGATCCCCCTTCCGATCCCAAGGCCTATTCACATCGATGTGGACGAACTGCGAGGGCCGGGCGCAGTGGTAGAGCTTGGGTATTACTCGTGGGAAGAGAGACAGAATATGTCGGTCAGTCTCCTGGTCATAGCATGCAGTAACTGTTATGCTAAGATCATCTGAAGATTTCATGTCTATTCGCAAAATTCCGCTAAAGGAGTATCCTTATCTTACCGACAGACATTCAGAGATGTCCCAGGAACCTGATGAACGGCCTGCTGATCCTGAAGTGGACACTTCAATGCTTCGTATCCGGAAAGTTATCCTGGGCGATCGCGCCATACATGATCAGGTCAGTGTACATGTTCTGCCAGCTGCCTGAAGTTGGAATTGACGCGTGTAACCGATGGTAGGCAGCGAAGGCTTTCGTCTCCTTTGTTCGTGCATATTCAAAGCACGAGGCCTCTTATATCTTTCGCCTCAAAGACCTTGATCTCGTGGGTGTCGCAAAAAGCTTTGGATTACTACAATTACCCAAGATGCCAGAGCTGAAGGCGGTTAATCGCGAAGAATGGATAGATGCTGTTGTCGATGCAAGTGTTTTCTCTTGTTACGTTAGTGCTATGCTAACGATTACTCCAGTGGAGCAGCTTTGCTTATGCAGACAAGGGCAAAGAGGCGAAAAGGGTAAGCACGTCAGTGGCTGACACCAATGAAAGAGAGGAGAGGGCAGTGATACGTAGAGAGAAGAGGAAAAGGAATTTGGCATGGAGTGAAAAAATTGTAAGGAAGGAGGAGCGAGAAAAGCGTAAAGACAAGAAAATAAGGAAAAGAAAGTGGTTGCAGGCACAAGCACCTGAACCCTCCCATCCCGGAGGTGAGGGATTGAGCACACCGGGTGAGAATAATGAACTCGATGGGGATGATTGGGCAGAATTAGCAAGGGAAGAACGGATGGCAAAGAAGGTGAAGAGAGGAGACATCAGCCAAAAGGTCTTTGATGCGGAATTTGGAGATTTATAATACATGGATCTACAGTTTCTCCATCGTAACTCGAAAAATTATTATTTGGCCCATATTATACAGGTCATTGACTGTAGGTAAATGTGCTGTTACACAGAAATGACAGTGCGAATAAAAGTACATTACATTTGTGAACGAACTCATCTTGAAAAATGAAAATACAGCTTAAATTATTCAATGCCACTCCGCTGGCAGGTGAAGTCTAAGCATCCTGTCGTGGACGGAGCAGAGGTCGCATCTGAAACAGAAATCGAACGCTAGACACAAAGGATATCACAAAAAACGTACCATTTCCACAAAAATAGGAAGTATTTGAGGAATATGATGTAGTTCAGGGGGCTTCAGAGCTTCAGAGCCCTTCTTCCCTTTGGTTTTCCGTTTTGGTAGTACATGATTAGTTTGAGACGGCAGCGGTGGTGGGCGATCAGTGAACGATCGTGATGCCGGACTGGGCGGAAGAGGTTTTGATGACCACGAGTTTGTACTCTGATGGTGCGTACGAAGCATTGGTGGTACGGGTGGTACGGGTGGTGCAGGAGATACAGATGGTACATCACGGCGATTCAACAAAAAATTCATAGATCGGGAAGATCGAAGGGAATGCGTCCGTGTTGGTAGAGGAGGGGCTACAGGGACAGGCGCAGTTCGCAGGGAAATTTTGGTGGTCTGCGCCCGGACAGGTGGCTTACGATCTGGGAGACGGATACTTTCCTCACTCGAGGTTTCCTCACTATCGTCCGACTCTTTGGAGCCATCTGATTCATCGCCATCATCATTGCTCGTAGATTCGTCTGCACTCGAATCGTAATCCTCACTGTCCGAATTCGTTTCCTCCGCCGCTATGTCGTCTACACCACCTTGCATGAGCTCTCCAAAGTTGATCTCCTCAACAACTCCATTGACAAGCGCCTGGGTCGCCTCGTCTTCCGCATCTGCCGAGTTTTGTGCCCTCCCAAACCGGCGGCGGATTTTCCCTTCATAAGCAACCTTGAGCTTATAATGGTACAAAGCTACCTTGTCAACCTCAGACAAGATCTCTGCGCGCTCTTTTCCCGTATGCGGAAGCAGGTATTCGAGACTTATGGGATCACCAAGGCCTTCGCGGACAACGGTGAGGAACAGTTCGATCCACCGCATGAGGCCATCAAACAGGCTTTCACCCTTGGAATGGACCTTATGCACGAAAGAATAGAACGACTGTTCATGCCGCTGTATGAGGTCAATAAAAGCCTGGACTATCCGATTTGGATCCTCTTGACTGACTGTACGGCTAACTTTTGAATAATACGCGACGAGATTCAAGATGGCGGTACCCACGCTCTTCAGCCTGTTCCACTGTCTTTATCAGATCGTTCACAAAGTTTTGCAGATCGCTGATAGAATCCGCAATGCTAGCTGCTCTATAAACCTGCGCAAGAGGCGAATAGAAGATAGTGATGATATCCTTCAACAGCTCTGCTGTAGAACCCTATGGTAGTCACAATCAGCCTGTGTTTCGTTACAAATGCTTCCGTTTCACAAACCTCGAATATAAGAGCAATCAACTGCTCCCGATCTCGTAGACGGGAATATAGATGTGTGAGGACTTTGAGATCTTCCATGAGCCAAGCATCATCGTCCTGGGGGCCATTATCGTCGTCAGAGTCAGCCAGGGACTCGCGATGCTTAAGATACACCGCATGTGCTCGATGTGCCTTGGCCAAACGATGCATCTGTACACGCGACAATATTGGCTGGTCGGGTGAACGGAGCACGACGGTCATGAGGTTCAACTTTTCGGCAGCTAGTGGTGGGTTCAGAGATAGGGGTTGCAAGAGAAAGAAGGGTTGCGTACCTGCGTCAGCCTTGTAGAGATCCTGGATCTCACGAGGTGCGTATACAAACTGACGAATTTTGGCACACATAATGGGGTCGTCAACTTTCTCTTTGACAGCTTCAATATCCACTTCCAGGGCTTTGACCTCTTCCGTCAAAGAACTTGTGAACATTCTATATAATATATTTAGAAGAGAAGGAGAATTGTATGCTCTAGTACGTACCGCTGGAGCAGACTTCGACCTCCAAATGGCTGAGCTAGAAACAAATCTAGCACGCCTAAAAATTGATAAAGCATCAACTTTAGCTTGTTACAAGACCACGGCTAAGCTCACTTCGTATCATGGCAATCGGATTGCTGATTTTCAAAGTTGTCTTGAGCACAAAATAGGGCATCAGCCCATGTATCCTCTTCATACTTGAAAAAGTCTCCGATGAGCTATCTGATGCTACAAACATATGAAAAACGGTTGACGCCAGACTGCGTTGAGAGATTGGCATGAGCACCCGAGGGAGACAAAGCTGAGCACGACTAACGATATTCGCGCCCACTCTATGACGGCTTGGTAGTTGGCAGGTAGTCCATGCACGTCTGGCGTGACCTTGATTGTTGCAAATATGCGAGTCAAACCGTCTGAATCAATCATTAAATATTCATTAACACACAAACCCAGAGGATAGATGTAGTCGATTACCTTTGCCCATGATGTCACCCTTAACACTCTTAACTGCTTCCCTAAGCCCTTCTACCCTACTCGCAACCTCTTTAGCGAACCGTTTTCTCCCCTCTTCTCTCGCCATATCAGCCTCCTCTCTCTTCTGAATGTCTTCCAATTCTTCTTGTGTCAATGTAGTGGGACCAGATAATAGAAACGATCTGAGAACCGGGGAAGAAGCAACCGTGGACGAAGTGAGAAGAGAGTGCAGATAAGAACGGAGTGTGAGCCTGTTCTTTTCTCGAGCGAGTCGGGAAGGAGCTAAATTCTGCTGCGAAAGGGAAGAATCTGAGAAGCTAGGATCCTCCCATGCTGAAGGCTGACGGGAAGGGACAGATGGAGAAGGGTTGAGTGGGACATTGACGATGGTGCGATCTTTCGCAGGTGGTGCACGGATTTGTTCATCAGGATGTGCTTTCTGAAGCTAGAGGACGAGGTTAGCTGAGACATGTCTCGAATGAGAATGCATGTACTTCGTTAGCAAGAGTTCTGAAATCGCCATACCGCCGGGAAACAAAAATGTCAGGATAATGTGAGCGACGGGTGCGGACGATGAATTCCTAAATGCAAGATGAAATCAGCAACTACATACTAGATTAAATCGGAAACAAACGTCGTGGGCCCGAGAGCGCATGCGACCCTTGTCTAGGACAGTTTTTACGCCTACGATGTTGACCTCGAAAACATCTTTGGTTTTGCTGCCTCTAGCCAACCTCTTCTTGGATAAAGCCTCGAGACGATCGAGATCAGCCTGATTAAGTCTAACGACGTCTTCTGGTTCGATGAGTTTAGTGGCAGCGCCTACGAAGAGAGCCAAGTTCCTTTCAAGCTTTGCCATGAGCTTCATCCTTGTGGCTTGCTCTGACTTTCCGTCACCTACATCGTCATCATCTAGTACTGATGTTGGAGACAAGTTCCGGGCTAGAGCAGAGGAAACAAATGGCTGTAGTTTGTCGGAGTAGAAGTCCTTTGGGGCAGCAGCCATGAAAGGAAAGGTAAGAACGAACTGTCGAAAGATATAACGGATAAAAGGAAGGTCTAGATATGGTTTTGCGTCTCTAGGTGGGGAAGAGAAAGGAGGACCAAGAAATGAAAGAGCTGAGACATTTGTAGGGTAATGAGTAGTGATTGCATCGAGTTCATAGCTGAACTGAAGTTGTACGAGAGATTTCTTGAGGTAATGAGCACGAAGCGGCGTTAGATCCAGGGATTGAGTTGAAGGAGGAAGAAGAGGAATTGAGCGAGTAGGACGATGAGGACGACGAGGAGGAGAGGGATTGTCGTCAAGAGCATGGTCGTCTTGGTCAAGCATGTCGATGAGCTCCAGGTCAGTGACCAACTCAGTCTTAGATAGCGCAGTGCTGTTTCTTACGTCATGGTACAATTCTATTTATAGATTACATACTGGGGTATAATGTGGAACTGGGTATAGGGGCCTGGCCGGTTTCATGAACTATTCAACGCCTGCACATTCAACTCCCATACGTCTGGTCCGCGACTCGTACTCGACAGTCCCGCGAAGATATTCTTCTCTGCCAGAAAGTCAATTCGTCTCATACCTCCCGCCTTCTCAGCCTCATAATCTTTCACATCTGTTAGTCGTTTGTACCGTCGCCGATACGCAGAGTCAACTCTTAGCCGCCTCTCCTGCGTCGGAATATCACGGTATTCAGCCTCAGTGGCAGAAGTGCGCAGCGCGCGATATATCGCGTCCAGGACGTCCGCAATTGTCACGTACGTCCCAAGTTTACGCGTCGGCACCACCTTGATAGACCAAGGCAGGTAGCGATTAATGATAGTCATGCTTGGCAGCGGTGGGTGCGTCGCTGGCTCTGACAACATACGTGCAGGGACAGAAGGGTGTAGCTTCGCTGTAACGGGCGCCCACGACACGTCGTAAAAGATGTTCCCCGCACAAGTGGACACGCTGAGTGCCGGGTGGATACGGCTTAGGATGGACGGCAATGGCATGAGTGCGTGTGGTGAACCGTAATAATTCAATGGGGGAGGTGTCACGGGTCCATCTGACGATGAAAGAGAAGAAGTATGCGAGGACGCGGACGATGGTGTAGGAGGGTAGATGTCATCCGCAAAGTGTACGTGTTTCAACCCAGGCATTGTGAGTGATACTAGGCGTTCAAGAGTGCGGAGAGTGTATGATAGTGCAGCTGGGGGTGCAGCTGATAACTGTCTGATCAATTCGCGACTGTGGCAGATTATATCCGTTATCACATATAGAGTCGTCCGCCATTAGCGGTTCTGACTCGGTGGTGGACCGAATTTGCACTCATCGCCTCCGTAGCGGCACACGTCACCTTTAGAGGTTGTGAGCCAGCTGGAGTCATAGCCTTGGCCTGCTGACCTTATCAAGCGCTCATGTGCCTTGTTGGTTCCCTCGACGTGTCACACTCTGTCCCGACCCTGCACATTGTTTGCACAGTCTCGAAATTCTACAAGTTTGCAGGGGTTTGCTTGTCCGTAGCCTTGGAGTCATGCTTCATGCCTAAGGTAAGCTTTTACAATACCATACCCATTTTCCTATGTACTTCTCAAGTCGGCTGTGTAGATGGTAAATGAACATTCTATGACTTGATATATTGCATACGATCTCGAAGGAACACCTGGGAACACTTAAGAACACGTCAGTCCGTCAGAGACCCCAGGACTCGGAGACCCCACATATGAAGATGGTCAGAGATCAGCAGAGATCTTACATACGGCCCTGGCAAAAGGCACTGCTGCGGCCCCACTCCGGTCATGGTCTAAAAATAACACTAGCACTGTTGGATCACGACTCAACTCCGTGCGTGTGCAATTTACTTCCCTCATCAAACTCGATAATCTTTATGTCCGTGCGAGCACAGCCCGGTGTTAGGAATGTCGACTCCGTGTATTTTAGCGCTGGTCTTCTCCATGGGAAACGGAAATTTTAGGCGCCAAGTGTTTTAGCGCCCTTGCAAATAGAGCAGTGTCACGCCGCGCGGACCGTACTGCCTCTGCAGTCATTGTCAAGTATCATCCTTCGTTGCGAACGTGCTACGTACGCACAGCTACCACTCACATGGTTCCTCATGCGGTCACACATTTGCACATTGTACGCGGCTCATGACCAGCATGGCGCCTTGGAAAAAGGAGCTGCGTCACGCCGCGGACGCAGTACTGCCTCACTCGAGGAAGATCCTTCGACGTTCCTTAACATGCCACGTACGCACAGCTAGCCGCTCCGCTGCCCCCAGTCCACATGGATCCCTACGCGAATTTGCACGCTGTACGCGACTCATCAGAACCTTTCCAAGAACATAACCTAATAACCTGGTCTATCCCTCATATAGCAGTGGTCTGACCATCTGACTTGTGTAAACAAGGCCATATGTCGTTTCTCTAGACCGCCATAGAACCTCATAGAACCCTGCGCTTTTGAGTGATAGGTATGGTACTCCTCGGGTACTTACCAGCCTAAGGTCCGCCTGACATTGCTCCAAATGATTTTTTATGATGGCGTTTGAATTGAACCTTATATACATAAAACTCAAAATCTAACCAGATGTCATATATGCGATCTGCTGGCTGTCCACCGGAGGCAAAATCCTATCATTTACCAGATAGGTAATTCCTGATACCGGAACTGCCAATGTTCTCCGAGTTACTTCCTTCTGCACTACTATCGTAAGTGTAATTTACTACGGCAGTTACTAATTAGAATGGTAATGTCGAGATTTCTTTTCGTTGGTTGGCCCCAGGTCTATCCATACTCGTTTGTTTTCATAGTTCTTTTCTAATCTGACGATATGACAGACCGGTACCTGAAGACTATCCCGATCTATAAACCACTGGTACTCCTCCACAGCGATCAGGAAAGCCAGAGGAATCGGGTTCCCACAACTCACGAGTCCCGATTCACCACTATACGTTGAACTTCTCGGCAATCTGCTTCACACTGCCCGTAGGAGGGCGTCTGAATTAAACATCAGTGACACTTCTTAGATTTGACACCTGTGACCTAGGAAAGTATTTTCAAGTTGGAGGTCATTCGAAACTTGGACTGTTTCGGACGTCAGGCTTACTGGGCGTGTAAGCAGTCAGCGTAAGTGGGTTTTAGCGATGTTACTTTTCCAAGTTGACGGAGACATGCGGCGCTCCGACCTATCCTGATCTTTAAACGCGTTGTTGTATAGGAAGACTGGAAGGCTTTCAGCCGACCATTCCCGGAACCGCTAATCGCTGAGTGGAATGTTTATTCCCAGTTCCTACTCGGCAATCCGCCTCACACCGCCCCGAAACGCGCGCCTGTTTGAACCTTCGTATCATCCCCAACTTTAATTTAATATTGACGGGATGATCTCTAGATTTCACAAAAGGTTCGTGTGGATTCGGACATTTACATCAGAATCGCAGATATTGGTCGAACAGGCAGACGCAAAGGTGAGTCTTCGAGTCCGAGTCGCCTGGCCGCCCGCTGGCGTGGCGTCACGATGATGCGAAACTCTGTCCATCTGACACACCAAAGGCGCAATATGGTTCAGTTGCTCGTGCCGTGACGGCAAAAATATTACTAGGCGGAGCTTTGCAACGTCTCTGCCTATGGCTGAAAGCGAAGATTTCGTCGGCGGCTTGTAGATTTATTAAATTCTCACGTCCTCTTGTGGAGCCGTTCCGGACTTGAACACAGAGGGTCATCCGCGATCGGCGTACATATGTCCCGGATGACTTCCCAGTTTAGGAATTATCCAGAATGGTCCGTACGGCTCAGACGTCATAGTATAGAATTAATTTCGAGCGTCTTGTCCGCTGCTCTGCGATACTGGCCTTTTCTAGCATTCCGCTACCACTGTAAGCTACGTCGACACCCAAAACTCACATGGATCTTTCTGCTCTTTATTTTTTTTTCGACCGCTCAATAGCCGTTGTCATTCAGACT
>QOVE01001953.1:0-11224 GCA_003521275.1 Tricholoma sp. MG99
AGAAAACAAAACAAAACAAAAAAAGAAAACGAAACGAAACGAAAAAAGAAAACAAAACAAGAGAAGAAAAGAAACGAAAAAAGAAATGAAATGAAATGAGAAAACGATACGGAAAAAGAAAAAGAAACAGAAAAAATGAAAGAAAGAAACGAAAACGAAACAAGGAAAAGAACACCTCACCAGGTGAGGTGCTCGGGTGCGCTCGCAGCAGCATCCTGGACAGCTCGAGCAGCTGAAGTTTTCCTACAGGCGGGGTGGTTAGCGCATGTAGACGACGAGGGGAAAGAGGGTGTCGTTTGCTTACCTGGGTGGCTTCGCAGCCCTTTTCCCCCCCTTGGCTGGTTCCTTTTTCCCTCCTTTCTGCTTCCCACTCTGCTTTTCCTCTTGCTTGTCCTCTTCTTCGTTGTCGTTCTTCCGTGTCTTCTTTTTGGTCGTGGTGTCAGCTGCTGACGTGGCGCATTTCTGGCTGCCACGAGGTGTCAATCCGGAAGGCGGTGGTGATCCCTTGCATCGAAGACCACTACGGGTCTTGGAGCCGGCGTTGGCATGGGTTTGCATGGTTTCAGGGGCTAGATGGTGGTGGTACTGGAGAGAGGAGTGAGGTGGGTGCGAGGTGGGTGCATGGTAGCAGCGTGGTAGTGTGGGATGATCGATAACGCTGATCGATATCCGTCAGCATAATGCAGAGCAAAGGAGGATGATATAATTACCTTATTTCACCTCCTTAGAACCCTGCTGTGGCTCAGTGGAAATGAGCGCTGAAACTTCATCAGTTCATCCAGGGTTCGAACCTTGGTCTAAACATTATTTTTTATTACATAAGTATTACTAATGACGGACACACTGTCGTCCGTTAGGTCTAGTCCGAGTGTCTGTGTTTGAGCACTTGGTCCCGTGACTCCCTCGGACATATCCGTGCGGAATCCGTGCTAGGAATTCCTAGTCCAAGTGAGACTGCTCGGACAACATTCGGACAAAACTCAGACATAACTCGGACTGGGAATGAAAATTTGGCAGCACCTTCTGCCAAAAAAATTCCTAGTAAAGTCCGAGTGGACAACTAGGAGTCTGCGTGGACTGCTAGGATTCCACACGGAGTCCGCGCGGAATAGGTGGGGGAGTGTAAAGAGCTTGATTTGAGGTCTATGGCAGTCACTGCCAGTGAGCGAGTTTTGACAGCTGCCACTGGCATGTGTGCTGATTCATATATCACGCGCAGGGATCTCAGGCTATTGTTCCCACTAAGGAAATAATTTGATTATCAGCCCTGATTGGGCTCACTAAATAAATCGGGAACTGAACTGAAAGGGGCGGCTGCCATGTGACATTCTGCCAACTGAGTTCAAGCTAAAAATTAGTAGCAAACATGCCGATTCAACGGCGATTCAATGTTGGCAATTCAGAGGGTCATTCAACAGTGTGAATCGACACTTGAATTGTCAAAATTTTTGAATCGTTGAATCGCGATTCATACTTGATGTGATTCAACCCTCCCAAAAAATTGCGGATCAAACCAAAAGCAAACCGAAATTACAAATGAGAATCGACCCCACACAATTTGCGGAAAATTTGACGATCAGAGTAGATGGGCGATTTAAGGTGATTCAGTGACGATCTGTGATGATTCACAATCTTGAATTGGCCTGTGCCAAATCGGCCTATGAATTGCATTTCAAATTGCCATGTTTGACTGCTACTGTTAGTCGGAGCTATGTTGGGTAAGTGGGTCCCTAGTTTTATATATCAGCCACTTACTTCTGTGATTGAAAATATGAGATTGCAGAAAGGTCGTTTGGAACGAAAATAGGATTCAAGATTTGTAGTACTTGTCATACATATTATGTTAAGCTTTTGCCCTTATTGAAATGAACAAATGAAAGATAAGAAGAAAAAATGAACATACTTGGGAAATCATCCAGTGAGCGTGGAAGATGCTTCTTGAATGGAACCCCCTGCCAGATCGTTCTTTAACTTAGTCTCAAGGCCTTTGGGAGTCGGACTTCCTTGTTAACTTCATGACGAGGGTAGTGCATTAGAAAAGAAGAAATGCTGTGGCCAGAAAACCCAGTACACGGGTATAGAACACACGATGTGGCATAGGGAGAAGAGGGGATGCCGCCGTGGCCAGGTAACCCAGCGCACAGTAGCTATGAGGGAGAGTCGAAGGGAATAAGTGTGTTTGGGAAACCCAAATCACTTGAAGTCGAAGGAATTGAAGGGAGTGTTTGGGAAACCCAAATCACTCAAAGATTGGCAGGTGAATGATAGTAGTGTTAGAACTTAAGAGTGCGAGGATCAATCATGTGGTAAACACTGGCATACCAAGTGAACACCGATGCCAAGTATGACAGAACTTGAACTTTAAAAGAGGAGAGTGGGCTAGAAAGGAAGAAATGCTGTGGTTAGACCCAGCGCACAGCTGGAAAGGAAGGTATGTCGTGGCTGGGAAATCCAGCACATGGTGAAGGGAAGGATACTATGTCATGGCCAGGAAACCCAGCACACGGCGAGAAAGAACTTGAAGGGATGAGACAAGTTTGAGTCGTGGCCAGGCACAAGGATCGATTGCATAACACTGGCATACCAAGTTAAAACTCCGACACCTATCAACTTGAACTTTAAAATTTAAAAACAACAACAATCTCGGCTAAGTCCAGGTCTGACGATCATCGATTATTGATCCTTTCAAGTTCTACTACTACCATCTTCAAGTGATTTGGGTTTCCCAAACACTCTCCCTTCAATTCCTTTGACTTCAAGTGATTTGGGCTTCCTGAACACTCTCATTCCCTTCAACTAGGAGTGATTTGGGTTTCCTGAACACTCTTTCCTTTCAAGTTTAGTTCTGCTACTCACTGCTTTCAATCACTCCACATTCTTTTGACTTTGACATATCATATCTTTGTCGCTTCTGTTTTCTCATACCATGGGCGATCTTCAGTATGTTCAAACATTTCATTCTCATGATGCAGCTAACATATCTTCCAGAGAGATGAATCATTCTGGCAGCAAAGTCACTATCTTGGATGGGGATCTGTACTACTCTCCAAACTGCTCACGACCCATCGTTTCCCCACCAGAGGACTTTGACCATGGGGAAGTTCAGAACGTCTTCAACATCTCCCATGATCATTGGAGTCCCTGATGGTGGACTCACACCTTTGGTTGGATGTCTTTTATTCCTCTCAATCCATCTTATAGCGGTGTTCCTTTTGACGTCCTTGTGTACATTCCAAGTCCTAAATATGAGAAGGACGTTGGGTATTCCATGCCAGACACCACTATAGCGTCTTGGGCAAGACTCGAGGATGCTCTCGTAAAATGCACCTCAATCTTGACCAAGAAGTGGACTTTGGCTGCCGTTCGTCCTCCCTGTCCGTGGTGTTACAGATACCATCGCATATTCAAATCAATTCGACATGTTTTCAAACAGTGTACGATAGCGAGGGATTGGTTTTCTATCTGGATGGGTCTATTTTCCAATTGCGTGGGCTCAGACCATGGACAAGGAGGTTGACGTGTCTACAGCTATTCCCCGTTGGTTCCAGATTCTGGCTATGATTAAGCATTTCTCAATGTGATGCGCTCTTTGACAGTGTGCTCATTTCTACCCGATACACAATGTGTCGGTACCTTTGTTCATCTAACGCCAGCGAACAAGGTACAACCCTTGATCGAGTGGTTTTGTTTTTTCAACATCCCTGTATGGTATTGATGGGGTGAGCATGAGGTCCAAAGCGTGAAAAAGAACCCCATGTTAGCCAAATTTGCCCCCCTTGCATATCAATTGCAAGCTGCAACAACGATCATTGTACAGGAACCTTCCACTTTCTCAGGAACCACTTGTAACAGTGGGCGCGACAGAATAAAACGCAAGGCTGTTCCATGGCAGGAGTTTTTCACTGCTCATGACTCACTGAATGCTCGAAATCTAGTGTCTGAGACCGCAGCAGATGCTGCGAAACGTTTGCAGCGCCAGCGAAACCTGCCAACCACATCAGCAAAAGTATATGAGTGGTTACCTGGTCTGGAAGATCCATCCAACCTAGTACGCAAGTTGGTTACAAAAAGTAGAAGATGGGAGGTGTTGTCATCGTACCCTGCGGCCCAAAAGCGATATGATTCATGGAGGAATGAATGGGACTGCTGCGAGGCTTTTCAGCCTTAGGCAACTGTTGATGATGACATGGAAGATGTGGTACTGTACACACGAGATGGTGCCAGTAAGATTAACCCATATGACAATGATCTGTTGCCACCAACAGTCTCCTTCCCCTTTGGCCCTGAAGATGCACCAACCCCTAATCCATCCACCAATGCTGCTTCCTCAGCTACTGACATTGAAGGCAATCTTGATGGCGATGATTTCGACTTGTTCCTGCTGCAATCCGCATATGAAGCTGTGGAAGTTCTTTCGTACCATTATGGCTTTGTTGCACCACCATTGTTTCCTTCTTGCTCTTCCTTAACTGAAGTAGAGGTGACAGAGGATCAGACAAAGTTTCTGCATTTGCTAGGGATAACCCCCATTAATCAACAAATTGCCTCCACCTCCATTGGTACAATCACAATGTCGTTTCTGAATAATCTCGTCAAAGGTTCCCACCCAGATAAAGACAGTTGGGATTTGGAAAAGTACAATGCGAACAGCCTGGTGAATGCCCGGCGTCTTAAATATCTGCGTTACATCCAAGTCAACCCCAAAATGTTTATCTTTGACTTTGGCAAATTTTCTACTGTTCCGTGGAAACTCACTGTCCTAAGCGCTGTTGACGCACTGTACATTTTCCAATTGGATCCGAAATTTGATGAATATGATATTGCCCGCTGCCTTGTTCAGCAAGGTATTCACTTTCAAATGCTGCTTCCTCTGTGGGATATCCCCCGTTCACCTGACTCAACTCATATACACATACTGCCCATACGCCTTTCTGGATATCAGTTTACCCTTAAGGACTATGAGGCATACTGTTGGCAATGCTGTGCCATCCTTGCTCAACCTCGAGCTCGTGCTGCTTTGCTACGGGGTGGTATCGTATGGTGCCTGGCACTCGAATTCATTAGTTTTGATGATGTATTACAAGGGCCATCAATTTCAACTATGGTCCATTGATACAGGCTTGTGGTGAACCACCAGAAAGATGATATGTTTGGAGATGACAGCCTGACTGAACAAGAATTCAATCTGATATGTGGCGCATATGTGTGTTACACAGGTAAGTTTCACTCTTTGCAACCTCGTACAATGTTAACATAATGAAATAACATAGGCAACGGTGCCCAGCAATCTGTTAAATCGTGGTTTCCTCTGGTGTCTTCCTGGGAACATAACTGATCCGGCGAAAACTATTGTAGATGGACCCTGTACAATGAGAACTGGTTCAGGAAACGGCTGTCAGACATCAAGAATGGGGAGGGTCCGCTACCTGTTCACATTTGGCGCTCTCGTCTGAGAGGAGAGAATGATTACAGGAAGCTGAAGATGAGTAATTTGTTCTATGCTCAGGAGTTTATCCAGGAATATATGCCATCATCAAGATAGGCACTAGTTGCCACTCATCGTTATCCCACAGTCTGAGCCACAAAATGTTTATATGACTTGATATATGATTGCTCTATAATAATCGGATGACCTTATACTCAGTGGGAACTTAATGTGTACTTATCAAGCCCCCAAGTGAAATCATCACACTCGGTAAGTAACTCGAACACTTTCATTTTTCTGACTCAGACTTGGCGCACTTGTGCTTCACTGGGGCCTGCCATCACTATCTTCGATCGATGCAATGGACCTACCACCAGTGTGGTCTCAAGCTTGCATATGTGGACACATATTCTTGGTACCACAGGCATATACTCACCACAGCCGCAGCTGCCCAAAAACCAAGAAGCGGCTTTCGTGTGCTCTGGGAAAGGCCAGAGAGATCTGGGAGGCTAAGAAGCATAGGAAAACGGAAGAAAAGCGGAAGAACTGACCCGAAGTGACACTGTGGGATACTCTTCAAACCAAAATGTGCCTGCAGAACTGCCTTTGAATGATACCTTTCTACCCACTGTCTATCCGCAGGTCAGATTTGTTGCTCACTCAGCTTTATCACTTGTAAAAGGATTCCATATCTTTCAGGACTACGAAGACCTCAATCTACCACTAGCAGAGCAGAGAAGTCACCGGGAACATCGCCAATTACCAAAGTGTTACTGCGATATAGTGCCTGAACCTCCAGCGGCCCTCCCTCCAACATCTTCACAAGTCCCATCAGAATCCACACGGGTGGAACCAGATGTGTCTTGGAATTAACTGCCAGGTTTTTTGACATGTCTGTCTCTAGTCAGAAGGATCCTCAAATCCATGCACAATACATTTGGCCTTTTCCGACAATATCATGCAAATCAGTTCCCCAATCATGATCCTGGTGAGAACTTCTCACCTGATGACTTAGTAGATGCACCCTCCAATATCTCTTCCAGTCTTCTGGCCCACGACTATCACCCGTATCCGAACCAATCTTCATTTTTGCTGGGAGAATGGTATTGGAATGACAGCGAAAAGAAGTCACAGTCTAGCTTTCAGAATCTCCTCAAGATTGTCGGACACCCAGAGTTTTGTCCTGAGGATGTCACTGGCAACAATTGGCGCCGTATTGATGCTCAGCTGAGCGGAGAGCACTGTGAGACCCTGAAAGATGCAGACTTGGATAGCTGGGAGGACAAGCAGGATAATGGAGACTGGATGAAAACCCCAATCAAGATCAATGTTCCCTTTCACAGACGAATGCAGCACCCAGGGCCAAAAGAGTTCGACGCGAGAATCCTTCACCATCACAGGTTGGTGTCGGTGATCAGGGAGAAGATCACCTGACCCTCTACCCACCTGCACCTCCACTTCAAACCTTATGAATTCTTTTGGCAGCCAAATGATGCTGCAGAACCGATTCGAGTTCACGGTGAACTCTACACATCAGAAGCATTCATTGAGGCTCACTGCGAGCTCCAAGATTCCCCCGAAGAACTGGGATGTGATCTCCCCCAAGTTGTGCTGGGTCTTATGTTCGCCTCCGATGGCACTCAGCTCACAACTTTCAGCAATGCTAAATTATGGCCTGTTTACCTTGTAATCGGAAATGAGTCGAAGGACCTACAGTTGAAACCTTCCTGTCATGCATTTGAACATGTTGCTTATCTAGAGATGGTACGTGAACTTCTTATGGTGTTTGCTGTTAGGCACTCATTCCCCTCAATGATAGCTTCCCGATGCCTTCAAAGCCTTTGCAGCCAAGAACATTGGGGGAAAGGGACCTAGTTCCGCCTTTCTTGCATTTTGCCAACGGGAAATGTACCATGCTCAATAGGCAATCATCCTTGACAATGAATTCCTAGAAGCATACCGACATGGCATTGTGATTAAGTGTTGTGATGACATCTGGCATTGTTTTTATCCCCACATATTCACATATTCAGCTGATTACAAGGAAAAGTAAGACTGTTCTTCAATTTCAGAATGATATCCAACAAAACTCATGCTGTCTTAGAATACTTCTAGCTAGTATCCATAACCTTGGTCGGTGTCCCTGCCCCCAGTGTCTAATACCGCTGGATCATGCGCCCAAGATGGGAATGTGCCGAGACATGAAGCAGCATGTATCTCTTGTACGGACTGATGATGTCAAGCAGCATAACCTTATTTGAGCTGCGCACGAGGCCATATATTTGAAGAATTACGCAGTTGACAGCGATGTCATGGAGAAACTCTTGCGAGAGGAATCCCTTGTTCCGACAGCAGTGTGTGTTTTTCCCCCTTCACTAGCAGGTTAATGTTGATGCTAAATTGCATAAGAATGTGTTTTTGGTCAAGCTATCACCATTAGGTTTCAATATGTACAGCATGCTAGTTGTAGACTTGATGCATGAGATTGAGCTTGGTGTTTGGAAGGCAGTGTTTATCCACCTGTTACGCCTTCTAGACTGTCAAGATGGAAGCCTGAAGCATGAATTAGATCGACGGTGGGCATCAGTTACTAGCAAACTTCTTGGGTATCAACACTGATTTGCTACCAGATTTCGAGAAGTTCCGCCATTTGGGATCGATAGCATAAGGAGAATAAGGGCGAACTGTTCTGAATTGAAGAAGATGACAGCTCATGATTATGAAGATATGTTGCAAGTAGGTCCTGTCCATAGCTGGCCTCAACTTTATTTAAAGCTACTCATTTAGTGTGCAATACCCGTTTTTGATGGCCTTTTGCCTGAACCCCACAATACATATGTCCTCAACCTTCTCTTTGATCTGGCTCACTGGCATGGTCTTGCCAAGCTCCATATGCACACCGACCTCACTCTAGATCTTTTGTCCACCATTACTACATCTCTGGGCAACAGTGTTCGCACATTCAAGCAAAAGACATGCACAGCATTTTCTACCCAAGAATTGGAACACGAGCAGGCTGCCTGAGCACGACGTCAAGAGAAAAGCATGGCCAAAGCTGGGGAAGGACCTTCCAACTCGAAATCTCAGAAAGGCGAGAGAAGTGTGCGGCAACCGAAGTTACTGAATCTGAGCACTTACAAGTACCATGCGCTCGGTGATTACTTGCAAACAATTCGGCAGTTTGGTACGACAGATTCATATTCCACTCAACCTGTAGGTTTCTTTTGCCAGTGACACCATGTTTGATCTGCCTGACATGAAGTTAACCAGAGTGAACGGGAGCACCGAACTTCAAAAGGGCGGTTCCTTCAGACCAGTGGCCGATCAATCCCACAACAACTTTCAAGAATTGAATGACAACAGCGTTGTATCAGTATGATCCGCAAGAACCTGGATAATCCCCATTCCCACACTGAGCAAGAGGATACCATCATTAATCCTGGAGTGCAATATAACATTGGCAAGTCCCAAAAATTCCCTGTACACATTCCAACCTTTTTGCAATGAAATGAGGGCGATGCAGCCATTAAGGTGAACAAGTCTTATTCTTCCCACTGATGTGCTCTCATAGTTTTGCTGCAGAACTTTTTCTCAAAGCTCAGAGACCATCTACTTCCCTGTGTTCAAAGGGCACTTCAGGAGGAGGCCGAATCACTTCAAGTTCCAGAACACTCAGCTTCCAACACTAGGTCATTGATGAACCTGGAAGGGGATGCACGTGATTTTGTGTTCTTTAGAAAAGACTGCATATACCACCACAAACTCCTTCGATTTCACTTCACCACTTACAATGTGCGGCATGGGACAGACATTGTTAACCCAGGCACATCTCGTTGCAACGTCATGCTTCTCACAAACCATGCAGGTGGTTCAGCAGATTCTTCAGACTTGCATCACTTCCTGTATGCCCGAGTCTTAGGTGCATATCATGTGAATGTGATCTATACAGGGCCTGGGATGCGTGACTATGAAGCCTGCAGCTTCAATTTTTTGTGGGTGCGATGGTTTGAGGTTGTTGATCCAGCATCTTCGGGGTGGAATAATACCACATTGGACATGGTCCGCTTCCCTCCCATGCACCACATCAATTCCTTTGGGTTTGTGGATCCAAGAGATGTATTACGGGGTGCCACATCCTTCCGGCATTCACAAGAGGCAAACGACAAATGAATGGAGTTGGCATGTCATGTTGTGCCAAAGATGGCAATGATTACAACTTCTATTCTGTTGGCCGGTATGCTCAGTAATGATGTGTCAATTTTTCACTAACTCATCCAAAACATCAGGTTTTCTGACCGTGATCTGCTCATGTGTTATCATTGGGGCCTAGGCATTGGTCATATCTACACACATCAGCCCACGTCCACTTCAAGTTCCAAATTTCAAGTTCTTGACAACCAGGCCACCAAATTTGAAGATGATCAATATATAGACCTTGAAGTAGGCGAGAACTCTACATCAGTGCAAGGCACAGATCACGATACGGCTGACAATACACATGAATCGGAAAATCCAGAATTGGGTCTGGATGACCATGGGTTGTAGGACTGGGAGGATGTAGAGACCGATAGTAGCAGCGACTCAGATGGCCCAGATGAGCAATATGACTCAGAGGAAGATTTTGTGGGGATGTAATCCTTCAAGTTTGATTGTGGCAATGGATAACTGTTTGGTCATAATTTTTTGAGAATCATACAACTGAACAATCCACTACACTAGAGGATCTCAATTCACCTATGATTACAATGCCTGCTTGACAAGGTCTAAGGGCAATATGTTGCTCAAATGTCTTCGTCCACTGCGAGGGCAAGACTGGATTTGTACTTGTGAATCATGCCAGTAAGGTCTCAAAACTGCGGACAGGTTATCTTTCAAGGAGGAACAGGAGCTGTAACTAAGCTCAAAATCTATACACAGTCATGTTACGAAAGTACACCTGAAAAGAAACTAAATCGAGAAGTGTAACAATGAACTGAATGGGCTCTATCATTCTATTTCACTGTCTTATTATTCGCAGTCAGTCAGTCAAGTAACCCGCTGTGTTTGGGTCACAGTGATGGTTGCAGAACACTGTGTGCATGGTGATGAGCGCACATGCATCACACTTGACGAACAAGCCTCGAAATTCCTCTTCAGTCAATCCTGGCCTATCCATACTGTCGAGCTTCACGAACCTCTGCCAGTCAGTTCGACAACTCAAATCCTCCCCCTGAAACTCAGGAGCAGGGGAGGGCAAGTCCAACTGAGTCAAATCTGCACCCGCATTTCAAATGATCATTTCGAATTATTAGGAATATTCTCACATACCAGCTATGGCGTATGTCCTCTTCAGCAGCCTGGTTCTGGGTCTCATCTCATATTCGTGATAAACTTCTGGAGGACAAGGTGTGCTGGCGTCTTGCATTCAGGTTTATAGTAAGTAGATTGTCATTGTGTCTTGAGAAACCTGACAACTAACCTCTCACAGGAAAATCCTTCACCAGAACCCCATACCTTGGATATATTCTCTCTAATGGCACTGGGTGGTGTAGCGTGAGCATTCACTTCTTGGCAGGAAATGGAGACTGACCCAAATACCCACATTGGCTCTTGGCACATTCAGCGACGTACTCTCCTTGGTAGAGTCCAATCATAGTTATGTATATCGCTGCCTCAGTAAACACTGGTTCTTCACTGAGCAATTCCATTATGGACATAAGCATCCTGGTCCTTGATACTGATGAGTGTTGCAGAATTGACACAATGCTGATGGTGGCATGCGCTTCCGCCCACTGATGGGCCTGCAGAAATAATTTAAAG
>QOVE01001957.1:0-13705 GCA_003521275.1 Tricholoma sp. MG99
ACTGCTCACCGTCGAGACCTGCTTAGCGTACCCATAAGATCCCTCTCATTGATCGATGTCCTTAACATCTCTCTTAATACGGCTACTGCACATCTACGGACATGTACAGTAACCAGTAACCGCAACTATGGACTTACTTAGTACGCATGTATGGTAAATGGGATGTTCGAACATGCTAGTACTACTCTCGAGCTTGCTCAAGGTGCTTGGCTCCATTTCAACATTGCCAAGAATGATCCAGCGATCCTCGGGCGTCCAAGCCAAAACTCTCTAATGCACTACGCGGATTCTGACCTCAGTCTGAGTTGCTAGACAAGGTTGCATACTAAGTACATGTGGGAACCCGGAAAAGTCCCCATTATTTTGTCTAAATATTTCATACGCTGAGACGCCCAGAAAGAGAGTTGATATCTGCCTGAGTGCAAAGTTGGATTTGTGTTATTGTGTACAGACGAGTCGGAGCTGCAGCCCAGTGGGCGGCGCTGTACTTTCATACATTACAGTTGATGTTTTCATAATGCATGGCTTAGGGACCAGAACCGCCATGGGACACGGGCAGATAGGCCCTATAATGCATATTGAATAATGCATAGGTTTAGTGACCCAATTATGCATTATCAGCATGATTTTTGGTCCGAAGACATGACCGACCCAAGGTCAATTACAGTGATGAATTACGCCCAACACGCCACAATAATGCGCCAATTACGTAGAATGACATTTCCAATAAGTAGGGGATAGTATAGCACCGACCGAGAGAAAAAAACGAGGCTGCAGCCTTATAAGCAGTCCAAAAAAATAGGAATCCAGCCAGTGAGATGCCTGCTGAACCCCAGCCAACTTGTAAACCTCGCGAAAAACCAGCCCCATATCAACGACAGCCAAAGGTATCTGTCTGTAAAGATGTACCGAGGACAGCTGCAAAACCTGCTCAGACGACACAGCACGAGAACCTCACTGGCCATGATTGGATGACTGTCTATGTTGATGAACACCCTAGAGTGTCTCAGGGCGAGATTGTTCGGTACTTTGCTTCAAAGACGGATGGTGCTTTGATCTTTACACAATCAACACTATCGAGAAAGTTGAAATCGCGCCCAGAGCTGGAGAAGCGTGTCGCGTCGTTCCCAAATGCATTGTCATCAAAGCGTGCTCGCATTGTAACGAGACCCGACGTGGAAAGAGCCCTGGTACCGTAGGTAAAGCACATGGAAGAGAAAGGTGAGACTGAACGGCCCAATGCTCAAGGCAAAACGGAGTAAGTTTGAGGAGCAGTTTGATGTTCCTGAGCTTGAGCATCTCCCTGGAGATGGTTGGATTCTCCCGTTGTGAAAAAATGTGCCTTGACTATGGGGATGTGGATTTCTCACTTGAATTGCCTCATCAGTTACGCAGGTACAGAGCAAAGTTGCAGCAAGCCGCCCTTCTTGATTCTAAACAGACCTCACTAGATAGATACTTTACACAGAGGTCTTCAGGTATGGTTGATACGGAGTAAGTATACATAGAGAAGTTATCGAAATTGTGTCACACTTTTGGCGGGGTCACATAACATCACATTTGTGACATATTTTCGTCGTGCATATATGTCATAATGCATAGGCCTTGGGTCAGTCCGGAGGCTATGCATTATGAGAATATCAACTGTACCTGCTACCACGAGAAGTTCAACTTGTTGACTCCACGCCTGTCTGTGGACAGGATGTTAATATCCGAGTCATTCACTATCCAACCATACCATATATCACCATAAACACTATCAAGCACTATCTAGTTCAGACTTCACTGCTCGGTCGAAAGCAAGCCCTTCTCATTCAAGTTACAATGTTTGTTGATTTGCTAACTAATGTACATGCAGCTTCATAATTCTTCAATGCCGACTTCACCTCCCCCTGCACTGCCTGCTGAGTTGATTCAGCAGGTAATCCAATCGCTGGTCGAACCTGGCAATCCTCTTCAATACGGCCATGAAAAAGATGTGCTTCAAGCGCTTCTTCAGCTCTGCCTCGTCAATCGCTTCGTCTACGGTATATCCGTATCCCGACTCTATTCATCTATCGAACTCGCGGATGGGCGGGTGCTCGAGGACCTTATCCGCACACTCAAGTCGTCGCCTGGCATGCGTAGCCATACCCATTCACTTTTTCTGAACAATTTCTTCATCAGGTTCTCCTTGATCCCTGAGGTCGGCGAATTGCTAGACCTTATAAGTCCCCGCCTTCGCCGACTTGCGCTATGTGCTCCAGGATCACTGTTCAAGCATTCCAATCACCTGCGCCCAGCTCTCGGTCGCTTGAACCACCTAGAAGACTTCGTCCGTGTAGGGTATCCCTGCGGAGAGCTTGGGGATATATGGTCTGATTGGAAGTCACTTCGTCGTGTGCTTCTTGTTGGTATACAAATAAACAAGTCTTTCATCGATTCAATCAGGCATCTGCCCAACCTTACTCACCTCTGGTTCATCGATGCGTGTTGGGGCGAGGGAATTGACGAGTATGACCTTATGCTGGAGATGTTGCAGGCTGGCAGTAGCTTGCAGAAAGTCGTGTTGGTTTGTGGCAGCTCTGAGGAACTCCGGCAACTTTTGCAGTATGTGAGAAATCTACCCGAAGAAAGTCTAAAGTCCTACTTCAGACAAGGACCCGACGTCCAGTACTTGGGATTACAGGCAACGGTGGGCGCATTGCGCACAAAGGTTATGGATGGATCATTCTGGGAAATGAATACGAAGAACATTGTGGACATAATACAGTGCCCAGACCGGCAAGTTGATGCTTCACGGACGTCTGATGGAAACCTCGTGTCGTGATTTTACTCTATTTACTTCGCTTCATTTCAAACCAACCAGGTTGACATCCGCAATGCCCTTACTCTCCATAGAGCTTTTTCCAAAAATTATTTCAAAACTTGTCACTCCCCGCTGTCCCTTGCAAATCGGTCATTCGGCCAGAGTGCGCGATACCCTCCAGTGCCTCTGCCTCGTTAACCAGTACATGCGATCCCTATCGACTCCGTACCTCTATCCATCGGTAGTTATCTTCACCGGTGATCAGCTGCAGCTCTCCTTCGAACATAAACTACAGCATCGCGTTATGCAGCCTTACTAGTTCTCTACCTGTGTACAACTTTCCAGGCGACATTGAGGTCGTTCACTGCCTCTTTTACCTTCTGGGGCCGCATCCCCGTCGTTTGCCGATATCTAGCGTCACAGCCATTGGGTTAGACTCTTCTCCCCTGATTCGCGATGCATTGGAGCAGCATGGCTCCAAACTCAAGCAATTTGTGTTGTTGATAAACAATCCAGACTTCCCTGTTCGCAGGACGTCATTCCGGCTACCCCATTTTGGGTACACTTCAGAGCCCTTCGTCGGCTTATGCTGGATGATCCCTTCATAGATAAAGAATTCGCTGGCTGCATCACGAGATTGCTTGAACTCACGCACCTCGTCCTCATCGATCCTCAACGGCGCAGTAGACTGTCAACAACGAATTTTTTTTGGGCCGGTAGATTCCTGAAGGTGATCACCGCTCTTGGGCCTGGGCAGTGGTATAGGTTTTTCTTGGTGAGCTCATGAACACTTCCGGCGATGGCTTGGATGTCCGTCTCGTCAGTGAGTTACGGATGAATAATAAATATAGTAAAGCCCTTTCTCTCCATAGATGGGTATGTGATGGACTGGGAGCTGAAGAGTCATTTTACATTGCGTTGGCATAATCATGTTCATGTGGAAGTTATGTGACGTGCACCCCCTGTGAGCTTCATAGTTTTTGTCCTCCCTAGAATACCACTGTTTTCTGATGCGAGCCAATACTTAGTTGTGGATCGATGCACCCTTTTAGCCTATATTGCTGCAGGACTGCTGTCACAGAAACCTCGGGTGAAGTACATACTAGCATGTGGATTCGGAGCAGAGGACCCATCTCTCTGAGGCAGCTACTGTATGATGTACACAGTCAAGTTATTGGCTCCAGAATCCAGTCACTAGCAGAGCTACTTTTTACTACGGTCGTTCTTCCATTGAACGTCGACTGTAACTTACGAGTAGATGATCATGATATTTAGCGCAGCATATATGTGAGTATCATCACATGTCAAATTTGAAATAGCACAATTGCACCATGCATGTTCCTGTTGAACTGATCCAGCAGATAATTGAGGTGCTAGTCGAACCATTTTATATTCTTCAGTTTGGCCACAAACAATACATCCTTGATACCCTCCACCAGCTTAGGCTGACTAGCCACGCTGTGCACAACATTTCTACCCCATTCCTCTATTCCTCCGTCGTCATTACTGGCCACAGCGAGCTTTCAGCCTTTCTTCGCCTATCATCTGCTCTACAACGTCATTGCCGCGCCCTCCGTCTTTGCAAGTTCCCCGCGCATGGCATTTTACCTCCCCTCATCGCAGACCTATTGCGCGCTCTCAGCCCGAATCTTCGTCGACTTGCACTCGATGTCCCAGGAAGCCAACTGGCACTTTCTGTGCCAGTGCGTGAGGCACTGGAATCCTGTGTCTATCTAGAGGACTACATGATTTCTGGATACTCGCCCATGCAACTTTTTCCTCCACCGTTTTACTTTTCGTCGGGTTGGACTGCTCTTCACCGTTTGGTTCTTGATGGACCATTGGTTGATGACGCGTTCAGTCGCAGTATCGCACTGTTGCCTAATTTAACGCACCTTGCGACCATCGAACCTAGGTGGCGCTACAGCGACGATGGTACAGAGGTGGCAGCCTTCCTAGACCTACTGAACACCGCTCGAGGCCTTCAGCAGCTGCTCTTGATCTATTGTGAAGCGACGGAATCCTACCTCAGTTCTTTGAGGAGGCTGAAAGCGGGAGTGAAGAGATTCAGTGATAGTTTGGATGTGCTGGTGTACTATGAGATTATGTGGGAGATGCCACCAAAGCCGATGAACCTCATTCGAGTGCGCATTGGAGATGGGTCGTTTTGGGAGTTGGACTCGAAGAGTTTATTACTATGATAATGCTCAGGTGCATTGCGGCTGGGTTTGACCACAATTGCGGACAAGATCATGATGAAGCGCCGGCGTCGCGGTCGAACACCGCAGCGCATCCGAATTGTGGTCATTCAGCACTGAGACCCCAAATCTGATCATGGATGAAGGTGTGTCATGATCGTCACTGACAGTGATAGAGCATTAGCTCGTTAGCCATATATTTGATACGCGCGCAAACAAAGTTGTGAATTGTATTAAGTACGTTTATGAGTAGCAAAGCGAAATAAAACAGTATAGTTTATTCGAAAGGCATTCCTTCCACAGCTTCTCCAAGAGAAGCCCAGTTATCAATGATACTCTCTGCAAACGCCTGCTCTTCACGAGTAAACTTCTGAACCGTTTGTGTCAGTAGCGTATTCTCCCGGTTGTGCAACACAACACGAAGCTCATGCCACATGCTGAAGGTAATGTCAACTTTAGGAAAGGAGAGCACTGGGAGCATATTGTAACTCACGAAGCACGGATGAAAACTCGTCTGCTTAATTGAGCTGCGATCGATGCCTGATCCTTCCCGATAAGACTAGTCAATTTCTCAGCCTCGTCTTCCCAGCCCTCCTTCTGGGCTGCCCGTATGCCATCAAGCTTCACTGAGGTGATATCTACCCTTTTCTTGAGACGTTCAACTTGGTCAATAGAAAGGCGATCGTGCCGGATGAAAAGGTCTCGTGTTGCAAGATACAAATCCCTTTGACTCTACGGAATGTGAGATTCTGCGAAAAGAGAACCAAGGATTGTTCACCTTTATGGCCTCGAGCGTTGTATCAAATAGTGCTCGAGTCTAAGGTTCGGGTGTCAATGTCATCATCTGAATAGGACTACTTGAACAAGTTCGCACCCTCAACTCCGAAAGTTCAGAGTGTCTCTGTGTATGAGCAGCAACGTGCTCAAGGCCTAAACGTACTCCATTCGACAGCTCGCATTCATCCCCTCTCCAGCAGGGCTGACTAACTTCAGTTACAGCCCGCAGCGTGTTGGTGAGTCTTGCCAGGTCACCCTGCTCCGTGAAATGGTCAAAATGCGAACCGAACGTGGAGTTCGTATTAGATGTAATGGTCATGATGGAAGCAGTGGGCGAAGATGAAGTAGTTGACGAATAGTGAGGTAACGTGAAATGAGTAGGTAGGTATCTTGGTCGGAAGGCTAGAGGTGTTCGTACCGCTGCCGCTTCCCGTCTCTTTATAATCCGCTCTGCAAGGATGCATATCCTCTGCCATTGTTCAATTAGAGGATTCAACTTGCCACGGACGATCCTGTTGTTAGAGTTGGATGGTATGTGTCGATTAAGACCTATCACAATGGCGAGAAAAAACGTACGCAAGCTTGTCCTCCAAGTCACTTGGAATGGACATTTCTTCCACTCGATCTACGCGTTTGGACACGGATTCTTCATCCAGCGAGATAGGTGAGTGTTTCCTCCAATTCTCGAAAGATGGTTCCGTAAGGAAGACGGCCAATAGCGCGTCGTCCTTCAAGATTGGGTGATTTCTGTACATGGAATCGAGTGAATTCCTCACGAGACAACCAATATCACGCATACATGACAAAATTAAGAGATCTTGCTAGACCCTTTCTGGATTGAATTCAATAAGTGTTACGAGGGGTATTGAATAGAGAGGTTACCTTCTCTGTTCTAAGAAGTGCTCATCTGCTGCAAGATCGATGGCTGCTCAGGAAGCGTGGAGAATATCAGTGAAGCGGCCGACTCACGTCCTATACGTTTCGGAGGTAGTGCAGGAAATAAACGGAAGGGATAACGTCGTACTAGACAATCCCATAGAAAAGCGAACTCGGAATATCGACGGTGGACTGGTGCGGCTCTCTAGCGTCCTTGTAAGGAACAAGGATACAGCACATGGAGAGATGCAACTTACATCAGTAACGATTTCGTACACCATATACCTGTTCAAAATGAAGCCCTGTGGACCAAGTATGTTGACCCTAATGGTCTCTTGTTTCTTCCACCAGTCCTTCGGCAAACCGGAGCCAGCGAGGCTTGATGGCGCGCCATTAGTTATGCTACCTCTGGTGTTATCGAATGCGTTGTTTGCAGGAGCACCAAATTGCCAAGGATCGTACGGTGGGGCCGGTGGACGATTGCTTTGTGTGCCCTGTTGGTAACCTTGTGGTACAAAGGCAGAAGTAGAAGGCTGTAACCTAGAGAGATCGAGTGTTGGTTCCGGAAGAGTATTCTGCAGTGACAAAGCTGCAACCTGCTCAATGCTGACATCTGAGAATCGCTATGAGCAGGAGCGGATGAAATAGTTTTCAGTACGTGCCTTTGCCGGCCTGCGCGAGTGCTACAAGGGCCAAGGCCACAAAGAACTCGAGCTTGGATACGCGAGAGCGTGAGCTAACGAGATTGACAATCTGTAACCAAATCCAAGTCAGAACATGGCTCTCGATCAAGACATTTAGCATTACTTTGTCGATAGTGGCAGCTGGCAGGGATGACGTGGCAAGAACGCGCGAAAGAGAGGTAACAGACGTCTCTCCTGTGTTTTCGGGGTCGACAGTAGCAAAAGAGGTATGGTAGATCGTAGGCACCGTGGCATCCGCTAAATACTTCCATTAGCTACACATCATATATCTCAAGTCATTCGACGGACCTATAACAGAACTGAAGACAGATGAGGACCCTTGGGGCATTGGTGTAGGTGTAGGACTCGGAGCAGCACTCCAAGGGTCGAGGCCGTCATCGTAGACAGAGCTGGAGAGCGGATTCTCATCGACGAAACTTCCCCCGAAACCAGCTGCGGTAGGCGCCGATGCATATCGCTGGGCAGGTCGAGGAGCATTAAACATGATATACGGAAGGTCAGGAGCGAGCCTTCGGTTTGAACTTGGAACTTGTCAGCGTCGGCGCAGACTTTAGCGTCACGGACTCACGCTTGAGTCGCCTCAAGGCATCAAGTTCTTGATTCGTATTATTCCGCTGTCACTTAGTATGGTAATCATGATCGGGATGATCTATCTCAGACTATTTTCACTCTCGAAAGCCAATTAATCATGTTGCTAACATGGTATCTACATCCTAGTACCATCATTCATTAGGAGGACAGAGGCCTCATACCTCAGCTATCTTTTTAGCCGCGAAATGAAGTGTCCAGGTAGATAGCAGCCGTTTGCTATTGACCTGATCACCGGTAAGTCTATAGAATGTCTTCGGTCAAAGATATCCTCGGATGTCCAATAACTGAGACTCACCCAGGTGTCCCGTAGGTTAGCGGGGCCATATATGTGAACATGGCGAACAAAAAGATGCTGAAGACCACTAAAATAACAGGCCCTTTGAGACCTATATCTGAGTACTGCGATGGACGTAGGCGTGTGTTGGGTCCACGAATTGATATGGGATAGTTGATTGTCTCGCTAAGGACAAAGTTAAGGACTGCGCCAGCGATCAAAGCTGACGCTAGGTGTGATGGTAGGTAGTGATGAATGAAGAGCTGACGGTTCATGAGGAAGAACGGCATGTAATGAACGGCCCAGACCAAAAAGAAGAAGCCAACATTATTCCATAGGCGGTTACGTACAGCTGTGGGAAAAATATTTCTCAGTAGAAGTAACTGAAACGAAGCTGGCGAACATACGATCAGGGATAGGATCCATTCTCCGACGTCTTGACAACAAGTCTGCTCCAAGAATACCCACATAGATAGAGAGCGCCAAAACACACGCCCACCATCCAATGAGATTCCCAACGAGATATATTTGCTTCTGGTTCTCGTTCTCGGTCCAGAAGCTTATACCAGTAAGGACAAAGGGCCAATTTATCGGGCTGCTCGCATAAGGATGGGATGCCGTCAACCCAGCATTGTGCTGCATCATAAGGAGCTGTAACTCGGCAAACTTCCTGAAGAAGTTCATGCTCTTCGGTTCTTTCGTTGGGATCTGCTCCGTGCGTTCCTTAGGGTCCTCTCCAGCTAAAAGCAACACAATTCAGCACGAAGACCAGCGCGGGTGCGACCATGTAACTGACTTTCATCGGAAATGATATCTTCGGCGTACCAGATCGCGGTCTTCTCTGTCGGGTTTTTGTTACCATTGATCTCCTGCTGCTTGAAGGCCCAGTCGGGAAGCTGCTTGTCATGTGTCCACATTGAGACTTTTGTCGGGACATGGACCAGCCTGAAGTATCCTGATTTGCTTTTCCACGCCTGCCCGTCATGGGCGTCGGCAAGTATCATCGTGAAGAGTGTGTCATTATGCCTCGAGTGATTGTCTTTGGGCCATGTAGTAAATTCCTGATTAGTAGGCATGAGAGGAGAGGCGACATCGTGGGTAAGAAGATGAGATTTGGTATTGGCGTGCAGGAGTTGAATGACATCGTTATGCCTGACGATGCGTCCACGGCCTGTCTCTGGAAGAGCTTTCGTCGGAATTATTTGCCAGTGGTTGTTGGTATCACTATGACCATATCCCGTGACTTGTTGACCTAAAAGAACGGTTAGAGATAAAAATGTCAAAGCAATCCTTGAAATTCATACCTTGACTACTTATGCGCCCATCATCATACGTCAGAGGATACTTGTCTACGTGCGAATGAAGAAACACTTTGGTTTCTTTATGTCTTATTGTAATAGTGTCGTAATAGTGGATTTCTGAAAAAAATATTGGCCGTTAGACATCTTGGCTATAAATTTAGGGTTGAAGGCGTCATACCCTGACTGTTCAGGAGCATCTCATTTCCTGACAACGTTTCTTGGAAGGCGGGACTCATAAACGTATCACCTGGGCCTGACTGGACAAGGATCGCGAAATGGACATAAAAGAAGGAAAGGTAGATGATGAATGGAACGACGATTAGACCAACGGCCCTCGCCATAAAATGCCTTGCAAAGTAATCCTATGACAAAGATAAGCCCTTCCTTCAGCCCTAAGACAAAGCGATCGTGATCCACATACCATCGTGTGGCCTTCTTTGTTGATATCGAGAACGTCCCAGAGATCGATCAAAACAGCGATGCCGATAGTGACGACAGTTAGTATACCGTTGACCTTGGAACCCCATGTGCATGCCATGAAGGTGCCCGTTGCAATAAGCCACGTCCACCATTCCACAGAGAATTCACTGCTATGACTTCAACAAGCATTCACGAGGCAGACGTACTACTCACAGGTAACGAAGCTTCCGGAAACGAATATAAGAGTAGATAGTCAGTGCCATGAAGAAAATCAGGGTAGCATCTAGGAGGATGAGACGTGATTGTGTAACGTGACCGTTATCTGAAAGGCAAACTCAGAAAACTGTCGCCAACACCTTTTAGAAACGCACCAAATAGAACAAGAGCAGCAGAAAATGCAGCAATGACCGTAGAATATCCACTCTCTTTCATGATAGCATAAATAACAGGGATGGTGAGACTGCCAAGGACAGCCGGAAGTGCACGCATTCCAACAAAAGGAACGTTATTCGTGGTGTAGCTGTCGCCAATGTTCTCGAACTGGAAGTGCCCATCAAACCCAACGAACCAGCCTGCTAGCCCGAAGAGCAACTTCGCAAAAGGGGGGTGAACGTCGAAATAGTATTGCCGCAAGATATAATAAGACGCAAATTTTCCGAAATGAACCTCGTCAAACCTAGTTCCTAGATCGTTAGGAGTCGATTGCAAGACACGATTCGAGAATTACGCACACAACTTGATCTGGATGGTTGATTTTATAAAAACGTAGCGCAAAGGCTAATGATGTGAGAACAGACACAACAATTATGCTGCCCCGGGATGTCTCCAAGAGTTGCTCGATATGATTTCGGTTTCTCTGCAGGATACATTCAGCATCCTCAACGCGTACATAAATCATCAGGACCTTACCGGGTTTTGGTAAACCTCACCAACGTGCTCATCGTCCTGCACTTGTTCGTATCCAATATTAGTAGGTTCTGCAGGCGCATGCCTCTGTCGAAGTCGCGGCTGAGACGGGCCCGCCATGATATGTGGCACTTTGGCTGTTTTGGAACCTGAACACGAATTTGAACACGCTGGCACAACAATGACGTTACGTAATCAATGGCTTTAAAATGGTGGTTAATGGAGATTTTCCATTCATGGTCCTCATGAACCGCCATGAATGCTCGCATTTCTGTCGTCTGTGGTGCAGTAAATCATAGTTTATATATTATGATCGGGTATAGAAACAACAGCCTGCCTTACGCTGAACCCTATTACACAACACCTAACCCATAATATTATAAGGAGAGCATCGATGCAGATATCGTAGTAAGAGAGCAGTAAAAACGAGATGAAAGAGAGAGAGCCGCCAGGATCAGAAACCCTGACAAATAATGGGGCAAGATATAGATGTAAGGTATAGCCAAGGTAAAATAGAGAGGCATAAAAAAGTAGAGAAATTACTTCTTCTACTCGCGTGCAACCCAATCAGTACTTCTTGAGACCAGCTCAATGGAGTTATCCGTTGTCCAAAACAAACGTTCAGTAGCGCTCCGTCCGCTCCAACTCTTCTGGTCTCGAAGGATCATCGCCTATACAAAGATGACACATTCATAAAATGACACAATATATCAAGGAAAAGACATACCTGCTGAGCACCAAAATTCCGCTGATCATGAGCAAACAGCTCAACATTATCATCCAGCGCCTCGGAGAGCATCTGCAAGTCTTGCAGGATAGCTTGCATAGCACGCACCGCGCCCAACGTAAGAATCTCCTTGCGATTCCTGACCGTCCCGCCATTCGCATTGGGAGGAGGCAACGACCGCGAGATCGTCTGCAGGACCGTCTGCAATATCCGCTTCGTCTCGTTCATGATCTTCTGCGCCTGGGGGAAGTTCCGTCGCGACACCAGCACCAGTGCACGCGTGACCATGCTAGAAGCGAGCAGTTCCATTCTGCGGCGAACGATCACGGGGTCCGACACAGCTGATTGCTGGCGTGGTGCTGGGCCGTTCTGGGGTAGGAGAGTCACTGTGAGGAGAACGGGATGTGCGAGCCGAGTGACGTTTTTACTCGCTGCGGGGTCGAAGAAGGATCCGTCGACCTCGATGAGGGGGACTTCATCGATCATCCTGTCCATCATCCCTTCAACCAAATCCGGGGCATCGTCCATGGAGAGCGAGTCGAGTCCCATGCTTTGCACGAACTGATCTGTGGCATTGATCGCACGGTTTTTCGGCTGTTGCGATTGCGACTCGCGCATGTCGGTGTTATCAAGCTCCAGCTCAATGAGCATCTCTTTCCGTTCCCCATATCGGAGCTCTCCGACATCCACATCCACATTCTGACCGTCTGAAGCGAGGATGGAGGAAGGTCCACCGGAGACCTTGCGGATCCTGAACCGGTGTCCATCAACGACCTTCATATGCAGCTTCATGTTCAGCAGCCCGATGGACATCATCCCTCCGACACAGCCAGCGACACAGTCGCGGAGATCATACCAGTCCTTGACGAACGTGTACGTCCCACAGGTGTGGTTAGACATGAGCCATAAGGATGCGGGGTCGTGCGAACGACCGTAACCAAAGGAATGAATAGGCACGTTGGCTGCTTCTGCTCGAGCCAGAACAAGGTCCATCTGAGCACGCCGTGTGCTGTCCGCAGCGTCACTGACTAGCACCATGCCTGAAATCGGATTGCGAGCTTTCCGCTGCAACACAACATCAAGCCCTACAACAAAAATATCAAATCTGCCTTTCCGGGAGCAAAAAAAAACACAACCAACCATGATTAACAGCAGTGACGACATCAGTCTTCTCATCCTTGGCACATTTAACAAAAAACTCGTCCTGACCCTCCTCCACTTTCCCACCAAGCTGATCAATAAACTTTTCAAGCCTAGTCCGACTCTGTGTCTTCCCCACACTCAAAAACGGCGTTTTCCGCACTTTCCCCGAGGCGCCCACTTCAAACGTGACCAGGCTGAGACGATCTTTGGGCATGAGCGAGGCTAATATGAAATCAAGAGTTGTCCGTATAACCCGGACTTTTAGTTGTGCTGTGCTTGGAACAGCCGTGGGCGGGGGAATGGAGATGACGACGATGAGATCCATGGGTGGATGGGGGAGCGGCGTCAGGGAGTTGGAAGGCCCGGACGACGTGTACGGCGTGACCAACGTCGTGGGAGACTCGTAGTTGCTCAGCTCGTCGTCTTCGCCGAGCGGAGTGAGTTTGTTGGAGTGAGACATCTGATGTCGTTGGGCCATTGAGCCATGTGAAGTGGAGGACGATGTGGTAGAGCGAGACGAGCCGTTCAGCAGGCTGTCCACGGTACTAACCGTTGTCTGGGTGCTGCCGCTCAGCATTCTCATCGCTTTCGAACTACCTCCAAACTCCTCCATGTTCAGCGCACGCGCGGGCTCCGGTGAGGGCTGCGATCGTGCATTTTGTGCTTGGAACATATTCACGAGGGCTTGGATGTTGTTCTTCCACGACTCCAAGGAGGGTCGTTCCTTGAATATAAGAATGAATGACGCGAGTTCATCTTCCATGTCAATTGTCAGACTCATTTCACCAGCGGCAGAACTGGCAGTAACATGTTTGATGTGTCTGACATAAATTCGACCCTTGAGGCGTAGTACTCCCCTGGAATTGGCAGTAGACGTGACGGAACCCGAATCGGTTAGACCCGACGCGTTGGAGAGAAGTCGTCCCAAGCCCCTCTTCTTCTCTTCCACGACGCAGATGATGGCTTCCTTGAATAGATAGACATAAAACTCCCTGATGGC
>QOVE01001962.1:0-14667 GCA_003521275.1 Tricholoma sp. MG99
GTTCTCATCAATGAAGCCAAGGAGGTGCCGTTTACACTCAGCGTTTAGGGCAGCAGCAGCAGGTTTTTTCATCGACCGTATGATCGAGACCAAGGGGGTAAGTATCCTTCTTGTATGTGTGTCTAGTGCGAACTCATGAGTGTCATGTAGCTCGACTTCATTGACAGGCAGAAGGCCAAACGCCATGGTACGCAGTTTTACCTTCTACTTAGGACCGGCAATGCTCATCATCTTACATTTTCGTAGCCGAGGATCATGTAGAAACCTACTTTACTGAAGAGACGTATAACACCCACCGCCATGGTCATCATCCGCAACAACACCACTATGTCGAAGAGGAGTATGAAGACACGTATAACACCCACCGCCATGGTCATCATCCACAAGAACACCACTTTGTCGAAGAGGAGTACGAGTCTGACAGCAGCCGCCACCGTGATCGTCACAATCGTCACCACGAGCACCACGACCGCCACCACCACCGTGACTGATTACCATAACCTGTGTCTGTAACAATTGCTTAATCATATGTAACACGAAGGTGCCTTGTATTTGTCAATCAAGTCAGATCTACCTACGCCCGCTAGGTTTCCTGGACAATATTATTATTCCAGAACGCCGAGTGGATCATGAAATCAACTCTTCGACCTCAGATTATAATGCTCAGTCTGCGGCGTCAGCGCTCACTACGAAACCTGGTCGCTTCTGGAACACCGCCACTCATCCCGGTTTACGGTTGAGAACAACGCCGACTTTTGAGGCTTCGTACACGCAATTGAAGCTAGAATCGCTGCTGCTCGTCGTGTCCTTGTATCTCGACAACATTATCTTATGGATTAGAGTGGCTTCCAGACATTAAAGTGCAGAGCCTTGACCAAGCCTTGACTGGAATTAAAGTGATCGCTAATCATATCTCGCTGTATCCTTTTTCTCTGCCGTTCTGTTTTGGCTATAGCATGCGCCCGATCTCCTCTGTTGATCTGACCAAGCTGGGAGATACCGAGCGCTCTCACAGCGAATGATAACGATCTTTTGGTTCTGGTGTGATGCATCTTCTAACCGTACCTTCATTCAAGTAATCCATCCCCAAGAGCGACTCATGCAGATTCCACGTGGCTTCCTCTCTGTTACTGGAAATCTTCAAGTCCTCTGTCGCTCTTGTGCCATTTGAAGTTTTTCCATTCACTGGCAGCTCATAATGTCTCGTGACTCCGAGTCGACTTCGCACAGCTTCGCTTACAGTGGCGACTGTCTTTGACTGCGGCCGGTGGCGGCCTCTGGTGTTCCATTTTCTCATCATGCATCCGTACTGAAACCGCCAAGCTTTCTGAACTAGCAACACCTAAATCACCGTACCTGATATTGCTCTGGTCCCTCCGATTTCTGCAGGTTGACCGCATAGCGGCTGCTTGTAGAGGAACGAGCCACTCGTATTATTCCTCCCATTTCTGGTTCTATATTTGTAGACACTTCTCGAGTAAATACAGTGACTTCCGCCCAAACCATCCTTCCGCGTCCTCTAGTCAAAAAAATAAAACTGAAATCTGTAAACCATCCAAGCACCGGCACATGAATGATATCATTCCATCGTTATCACTCCCGGCCTTGTCACAATCTCTCATTCTGCATCATGTTCTCAGTGCATAGATCCCAGAAACAAATAGGACAGTCAATTGTAAGGACACTGCGGCATTAATGATGCTTGTTGTCGCCAGTGATGCCCTGTCTGATCTCTGCGGCCGGACACTAGAGGCTAGTTTAAACCCGGACCGTAAACGTTAAAATTAAGCACAGCGTGCAGTCACGTAGCCCCATCCGACGTACTCTCTATATATGTATGATTCGTAGTCCTGTACCTTGCATTAGGTCCATCAGGTATGTCACCTATTTAGTACAGTTTAGTACCCGGCTTCTGATCGGTCTGCAACGTCAGTCGGGTCCGCCCCACGGGCCACCATATCTAACAAGCGCTTGGTCTGATTGGAGTTGCCTGTCAAATTAACCTGGAATTCATGCAATTGTGCTGCATCGCATCTCTTGGTGTACATAAATTTAAACTCACTTCAGCATGTTACAAAGTCTTTAATTTCACGATGATCTATTTATCCCTTTAGCATAACGGTAAGCATGCATATAATGCATATACTTTCTTATAATGACATAAGCGATGCATTGCTTTACACACATTGACTCATGGCCGCAATCCTGATCACAACGTTGCCCTGGTGTTTGTCATCGTCAAACGGTCACAAATCATCGTCCTCTAATGTGCATTACCTCCACCGTTGTTGAGCGTGCGGCGCATAGTATACCCAGAAACGCTAGGATGAGATCACGAGCAGGAGTTTAGTCGTCTGTGGCCTCGACGAACGTCGATGCTAATTTGTAAGTATATCAGCACATGCTCTGCTTTTTATTAACTCTGAACGGTGCTTATCATCTCCATTTCAAGTTTCAAATTAATGTATCGTATTCCCATTTATCTTCGAAAATTCAGATTAGCGTGCAATGTCTACATCACCAAGAACATCGTACCTAATCACGGAGGTAGTGAGACACAGTCGAGAGTACAGGAAAATAAGCGACAGCTGCTGATATACCATCGTCCGGTCTTGTATTAGATCGAATCGCTCAGAATAACGGAGTGCGAGCTGAATAAGTGGTACGATATTGACTTCGAAGACCTGGCAACAGTCTAGTGGATGCTACGCTGATTGATTTGTCTCTGCGACGATCAATCTCTCAAGCTTGAATCTATCGCGGAGTGCATCGAGAGAAAATGAAGTGGAAGGTACAGAGCGGGGGATATGAGGTTTATGATTACGATCGCGGCAAATAAGGTCTGTGGCATAGAGCAAGTCAATATCAACTTGAATACGTAGAGGTAGAACTTGAAACGTACGAGTGGCACATCGGACCTGCGTATAGCTACGTACACTTGTAAACGTGAGTGCTAGGTCACAGACAACTATGAATCGAATACAAGTTTTCGCGTTTAGGATGGTAGGAATAAAATTTCTAGGATACAAGCTACAGATGAGGTGGCAGTTGAGGATAATGTCTCTACAAGGTCAAGGTCAAGATCAAGATCAAAGGTATCGTGTAGTACTACACGAAAGACTTACAATTATGCTCGAGCTGCACATCCGTTCTGTCATAGACGCGCGAAATTCGAGGTCGCCGAAACAGCGACAAACGGAATGCACGGATGCGCTGGAAGATGTAGGGAGTGTTGTGGCACCTATTAGTACATCAACACCTACATGCACACGTATCGTACTAGGCTTGAGCGCTTGAGCTACGCAAATGTGGCTCGTGCCAAGCTCGTGCTGTAAGATTTATTGCCGTTGCCCGGACCTAGGATGATAAACATTGACTCAGTCACTAGGGGAGGGACGAACCAGAAAAGTAAGCTACTTAGAATTGACTGAGAATCCGAGTCATGATCAAATATAGGCTAATCTTGATCTATGTAGTCTGTCATTGCCAGTGGCCCCTGTGAAAAATTACGCACATTGCGGGTCCTTGATTTTGATGATATTGTAGGACATCTGGAGCCAAGCAAGAGGTCCGGCAGTAAGGGGCTTACATAGGCTAAAGCCGCAACATGATATGGTTTCGGAAGGGGCCATACCTATGCATAGCAAAGTACGTATCGATATGAATGTAGCTGGAAATTAATCGATCACGTGATCACGGTTTAGTCACTTTATAATTAGTGACAGCGGAGTACCACCGTGACTCCGGCGGCTGCTATTCGTTCCAGCTTTGTTCCAGCTCTCCAATTGCGCACCAATGTTCCGATTACTATTGCTCTACACGTGCCATCTCGCATTGTCAAGTATCTTCAAGTCCGAGTCTCCAACCCACGCAGCCATGCTCTACTCAGCACATCGCTTCAAGTCAGTCCTTGGTTAGTCCCGCTACAGAGTAACCTACTCGCTGAGAGTCTGTTCTCGGAATCATCTAGGTCGGGACCGACTTAACTGCAGTGCCACTAAGTACTAGGAAGTATCGAGATCTCGCGCCTTTTACTCATGTGTTATGTACTTCAACCTGATCAGTTCTCGTGTCGACAACCGCCCCTCATGCCACACGGGACATAGTTCAAAGCGCTCGGATTCTAATACTATGTAGGTCTCAAGCTATTTGGTCACCGTATACGCGAAGACTAATGTACCCCAACCCATCCGAATGTTAGACGCTAGTCCACGAAAATTGATCTTCAGACAAACCCGAGGGGATCTCGATACTCTATTTAAAATCGGATATATGGAAGGGCGGCGGCGATGGATATGTGGTCGATGGCCATTGAACAATTAGTAGGCAAGACTGGTGTGGAATCCGAAGTAAATGGCTTGTGAAAAAATGTAGGTTTGTTCTTAGAGCTGCTGACCGTCAATGGTTAATGCAAAACATAAAGAGGTGACAGGCTCGACTGCGGCTCCTGCAAGTGCATACTACCTAGAAGGTCGTGCAGGTCGTGCTGATAAAGGACTCAACACACCCGGGCGTTCGTGAATCTCTGGCAACAGCAAGGGAGTAGCTAGTAAGTCGTCCAAGTGTCTGAATTGACGTGGTCGATCGAGTTCTGAGGCATATTTCAAGATGTCAAGGTCAACGAACCGTGCCTGGGAATTTAAGTATAGTCAGTCGACGGCGATCACAACTTGATCTCAAACCCGAATGACCATCACCATATGCATGATGCATGATCTCTTCTGATGCTCAACCGTTCCGGTTAGCCGACTTATTCTTGTGCGTGTCCTTTGGTAGTCCTTTGGTTCGTTCTTTTAGTTTTCCTGCTTACATGAGTATACTGTGGTCCTCAGTCACGTCCTGAAGTACCCAAGATGTCACTTGTACAGCACCCGGCGTCCATCCGAGTTGCTGGTTGCCAGCCAACCTGTACGTTTGTATGTGGACTCCAATTTTCTCTGCCATCAATCAGTCATGGTTATTATGGCTCTACCGATAATATTTAAAGCTATTTTTTCTGGTGACCGGACGAGTCCCTTGAACGGCACAGGTAACCTAAAGTTTACTGCTGGTATGTCAATAATGACATCTCTGCATTCCGAACCACACTTTTATTATTTTAACGCACGAAAACGTTACAGCTACTCTTGCATGCATGTGCTATATCAACAGCATTTGATAAATTTGTGTCACCCGCCTGTCGTGAACCATCCTGGGAGCAAATCAGTTGCAATTCATGCGCAGATAGATATACACAGACCTTGTGTGTAACTCAAAACATTACGGTACGTTTCACACCTCCTACACAACTTTACACTGATGTACATGTCATAGGACCTATCCATTGCCGTAGCGTGGACAAGGTGCAGGGCAGTATACCAAAGTCGACGTCGACATCCCAGCTCACGGAGTCCAATGCGATCACTGTAATGATTATCCGAACAGGGCGTTACTTATGGGATGAAGTAGTGGCACGATAGTGGTTTGTCCACGCCTTCCTCTGGCTGTGTGCTACATCAGTTATGTGTGAAAGTCTCGGCGGATGGAATTTTGTCTGGGCTGAGTCGCGAGTCGCGACAAGTGATCCCGAAATGTACATCCCTCGAGTTGGCATCCTCACCTTAGTTGCGGCCTGAGCTTCGACTACAGCCCTCTGGTTCTTTCAACCCTACGCTGACCATCCTCATAGGCAAATTAAAAACTAGATCTTTCCTTCATGTTCTCCTACAAACGCGCTCGATCCACCTCTATATGCAATATCCTCTGTGAGGCCAACCTTGGCCATCCTTGTTCATACTTAATCCTATTTCTTGTCCCTCAGGCTCTCATACTGCAGTCCTTGTACTAGCTGACATCCCCTTGTAATTACTGGCCATAAATACGCTCTACTGTTGCTTCTTCCGACCACTGCAAACGAGGATTGCGGCTGCGGGCTGCGGGAAATGTATCAGCTGCGCCACGGAAAGAATACATTCGACGACACTATCTTACATACCTCACACGGACCCAGCAGTGGTGTTTGTGATGCTGCCATGAGAGAGATGGTGGAGACCTATCGAACCGCGCCATATCGTGAACCCGCCGGGGATTTGTCGGCTTGGCATGACACAATCTTATGCGAAGCGGGGGAAAGGGCATAAGCATGCTTATACTCTGTCTGTGCCCATTTTGGAAATCGAGGAAACCTATGATGCCTTGTCGCCTCCGACTCGGAAGCGCTGATTTGCTGGCACGGAAGCACGTCAACATGCTTTACCTGAAGTTCGGACGGGCATAGCACTTAGCACAGAAAGATTGCCTGAGCGCACGTAGGCCATCTTCTCGTATCGATACTCGGTTCGTGTCCTCTTTCCTATTGAATCGATTACTGAAATTCTATTACAATCAGGGAACGCTACCTCTGCCCCCAACTCAACCTCGTGTTCTCAAGCGCTAGCGTCAAATGCAACCACGGGCGTCATTACACACGGTGTCTCCTAAATCGAGAAGCGAGAAGTGCTTTGTTTTCTATTGTTCCAGGTCGTCATCAACCAGGGGCCTCACGGCAAATCTCGCGCATATTAGTCCCACGAGGTATTGTCTCACTTCCGAGTCAGATGTTTCCCATAACAAGCAAGTAAATATGCCACGCATTCCTTTGGGCTGTAGCATAACGCTTTTAACTTTATTTGCCGAGCCTCGAGTCTCTACTGCGCAGCCTGCCTGCAACGTGTTTCACGGTATTGTTGTCTCACTCGGAGTCACTCTTGCCAGATTGCTGCCGCAGATGACGCTGGACGTTCTCCCAACAGGAACAGCGACTTGATTAACAGGAACAGATGGTTCTTTAATTTGATTGCACAGCTCAACAATCAGCTGTTCCGTTTGCTTGTCGAACGTGTACTAATGATGAGTCAAAGATAAGCGCCGGATACAGACATAAAATCGTCCAGAGTCCAGGACACAATTTCCATTTCGTTCTTCGAGATTCAGCTATGACACTCATTCTTCCCTCTACACTGCTTGCTGTGCAATTAGTTGTAAGTGCTTTTGCATTCCCCACTTCCGATCTCAATGCCACCGCTGCCGCTATCGACATGATATCGTCCCAGTCATGCACTGATATCTATAAATGTCGAACAATCACCAGTCTGCTCTGGAGCTGCTTGACGACAGTTTTCTTGTCCACATGGGTCACTGTACATCCTAATTGCATATGGCGCAAGGCGCCGCATACAAACGCGTCTTCCAAGCACAATAACAGCTGGAATTTGGAGAATATATTCGAGTCTAGAACCCGTTTGGGCCTTCTCGGCCTAATGTTTGCGGCACCAGAGATAGTTGTGGCCATTGCTTATAACGAATGGACGAAAGCTTGCAAGCACACTACTCGACTCTCTGGTATGTTATTTCGTCATTAAATACACGAGTTTATGTCCTCAAGCATTCTAGCACAGTATCCTGACATCGAATGGACGGAGACACATGGGATGATGACGGTGATGAATGGATTCGAAGTGGTGAAAGATGATGACCGGGCCGCGAATACGACATCTCTTCGAGATCTCATCAAGTATCTCAAGAAATACGATATCGATTTTTCAAAAATTACCGAAGGGGTGATAATGGATAAGAGCAAAGGTGATACCATCGGAAAGCTGCTAGTTCTCCTACAAACATCTTGGTTTGCGACTCAATGTGTCGCTCGCGCCGCTACAAAGCTTCCACTTACAGGATTAGAGCTGACGACTCTGGGACACACCGCTTTCGTATCGATCACCTACTTCTTCTGGTGGAATAAGCCGGTTGATGTACGATATCCGATTGTCTTGCATGCAAAACGTCGGAGGGATCGAGCGAGTTATGCCAGCGCAGAGGCCAGTGGGTCAGGAGGAACAGGAGAGGCCAATGGAAACATGACCATTGCTGAATCGTCCCGTGATGGTTACTTAAACGACATGAGAATGCACAGCCCGTCACCGTTGGCGAAGACCTCAACAGAATTGACATTCCCCTTGTTGAAGGCTTCGACAGAATTGACATTCAGTGACGGTCTGGAGGGTCCGTTCCGCTTGCCTTGGCGTGTTCGATTTGGGAATTACGTTCCTGGTGTACCCAAACTATACGAACTAGAGACAGGGCGTCACTGGTTGGCATTCATCTTCCTCGTCTTCACATCGGGTGTATTCGGGGCCATCCACTGTCTCGGATGGAACTCAATAACCTCCTCTCTTCCCGAGACATATTATTGGCGCGCTGCTGCTGTAACCGTGACAGCAGTGCCTGTTGCTGCAGTCTCTCTCAGTGGTATGATACCGAATGCATTCAAACTGAAGATTTACGAGGTTGATGTGATTGTCTGGCCCTTACTATGCTTATACATGTGTGCTCGCCTTTCGCTGATCACGCTCGCCTTCATTTCACTACGAGATCTTCCTTATGATGCTTATGCGATTCCGTCGTGGACAAACGTCATACCTCATTTGTAGCGCTATAGTAGGCATATCAATTAATTTATCTTATATCTATTTCAAGTTCTCACCGTATCCATGGTAGCATTTGTATCAGGGGATTCAAGTTAATGGGGCCATAAAAAATAGATATTTGCCTGTAGGAAGCTCGACAGTCTCTACGAACTTTTGTCACGATGAAATGTACCTAGAAAGGCCGCGGGAGTGTTTGTTTTCAAATGCCACTACCAACTTGAAAGATACAACAATTATCCCGACTTGGAACAGCGAACGCTTGGAGATGGGAGTAATGCTATTCTGGCCGGGCGGTGCGTTGTGCCACTTCCACCATTCAGATATGATATGTGATTGGCTGTCCATGCAATAAATTGACTATGCCCCTAGTACAACGCATCTGCAGCGCCCAATAAGTCGTCTTCTATGTAAGGCTTTGGTAAGGCTGCCTCGCCGCCGCCTCCACAGAGTCCACACTGCCCTCCAGGGTAGCATTGACTCAGAACTCCGAGCCTCAAGGGTCAGTCATCCTTGCTTAAATTTAACACTCAGGCTGTTTATCCGGTGCATCGCAAGTTAAATACCTTGAAGAAGTGGTCTTTGTAAGTTCTGCTACGTATCAAGTACTATCAAGTTTCAACATAAGTCATGATTCTAATTACGTTAAACTTCTGATGACAGATCGGTGAAAGATTATTGGTTACGCATACATTTTTGCTGTTGCTGAGTCGACCCGGACCCCCTGAGATATACATCAGCGCTGTCGGGACTACGCAACACGCGCTTGGAGCCTGAGGTGCTACATACAACTTGAACTGTCAAGCCAATTATTTTTCATTTCGAGAAGATTGATCATGACACTACGGCCCTTTGAAATACATGTGCTACATGAATGTTGATAGACGCCATGTCACGGGGAACCTTTTTGTAGCCGCAGCATGCACATGCTCCAATGTATCGAAGCTAGCATCCCGCCTTACGCAGTCCAACTAGTATTAATTTTTAAACGGGGTCGTGGAATATTGCGCAGTTTCAAGTTGCACAGTGTGTTCGCAATCTGTTCGTTCAACGAAATCAACGCTTCCTCTTTCCTCTGGTTTACATAATGAAAAATTGGCTAACATGCGAAACATCGAAATATGAGTTAAGTGATGATCTCCTTGGCACGTTCAGTTGCTTCCGACTCGCCGAGATGCACGTTCCTCGATTTAGTATCTTAACCCTGTGATGTTGTCTGTCCCCCACGCCGAATAACATCATTGGGAGCTGTGGCAGGGCTACGGTGCATATTTTGATAGAGAATTTAGGAAATCTGCCTTGGTTGATGTTCTGCTCGTTCTTTTCACCTGTCATATTCATTCACTGACATCTGTTCTTCGAATGGGAAAAGTGACTACTCACAGCTTCTCAAGCCCTCGGATTCCGAGTCTACCATAGGAACAAACCATGAGCGTCATGTCGCACCGTTCAGAACTTGGACAGCCGGATTCGTCTGTCACACTGACAGGTCTTGCACAGGTCGGTGATGAAGATTGTCAAATGACACTAATGCGAGGTTGGCGAATTTAGCGCATGGATATGCATCGAGAATTTCATCTTCTTCCTATAACAAGTCATATTAATCGCACCTGACCTATAGTGGCCGGGCGTTCGCTCAACCACGCATAAGTCTTCCTGAAACTCTATAACCTATTTTAGTATATGTTTGAAGGTTTGATTGTAAAATTCTGTTTCGAAGTAGAGATTCTTGACGAACCCCTGGCGATACACCGTTCTCACCTGCGGAAGGGGTCTCAATGATGGAGACCAAAGCTAGGGCTTGAGTCCAAGCTTCCTTTTTCTGAGTAATGTGATCACGGCGATCTTCACGCAGTTCTCATAATTCCTGATATGTGTGACAATGATTGTGGTTTTGCTTCAGTACAGTGACCGGTAGATATGTTTGAAAAACCGTATATTATGCTTATATGCGCGAAGAACGCGAAATGCGAAAACTGATATAAAAGATATTGTGCACATGTGGAGGTATTCGGCAAGGGCAAAAAAAGAGGACTAACATGCAAAGCAAGCGAGTGAATGAATTACATGCACTGGATCTACGTTGGACTTGCATCAAATTTCGCCCTGGGTCAAGCGTACGAGGGTATTGTTGCCTCTACTAGTAATAGTCAGAAAAGCATAAGACCAGATGAAAGGGGACAAACCGAACTAATCGCACGAGCACAAGCGCTCCAGCGATAAACAGCGAATCAGTCTCGACTCCAGTCCCCATTACAGCTCCCTCACTTGAAAACAATGGGCATCGAATGTCAGCTGGCGAACACTAAGATATAACCGTCCGAAAACGCCTCGGACCGAAGTAATGGAAGGAGACAGACGCGAATGACTGCAAACATGGCCTCTGGCATCGTCATGTCGCTCAGACAGCGTCCAGATCTTGATCTTGATCATACCCCTTTGCCGCCTCTTGCCCTGCAGACACGCCTCAGGAATCGCGGAGCTAGCTATCAAGAGCAATCATCAGATGCATGCAAGATCCAGTTCATACGAGCCGATCTGGGTACCGGCCGGTGTCACGGTTATCATCAAATCGAAGGCCTACAGTAGCCATACAAACACAACTGACGATCGAGGGATTGCCTAGGCACGGCTCAGGAGAGAAGATATAGGCTCACCTGTGCTTGAAAAGTCACATGAGACCAAGGTATCAGTGCGCGAGTGGGATTGGCAAGGCGGAAGAATGAGATTGACGACAAGACAAAATCTGCCAGTCCACGTTCTAGAGGGGTCCAGGAATAACCGTGCACATCGTAAGACAATTGCGGGTGAGGTCGAGAGGAGTGCCGTGTTCCGAATATTCCCGAATCCCGGCAAATTGGCGTTGTGGGTGTTTGGCCGAGCTTTGTTTTGCGCAACGGCTGACTAATCTGACGCTGAGTTCACGCTTCTGTGACGACGTCCGAATTCTCGACTTTCTATCTCTGTGGTCCATGTGGACGTCGCTGTCCATGGTACACGATAAGCGGCCAATGGAAAGGGAATGTCATATATTCAACCAGTCACATGCAACCGAACTTGTTGTGTGGCAACCACGGCCAGTCAAACCACTTTGAGTTCAAATCCGTCGCGATGCTCACCACCTAGCCTCTGACTCTCTGCACGCTAAAATATAGAGGCTGGCAACAAATTCTGTAAAACTAAAAGTCAAGCTTATCCATGCATTTCTCCCAGATGGCTTTTGACACATGATGTCACACATGTACATCTGCTCCATCACCCATATGTCGTCTATGGAAAATATGCTACCGCGTGACTCGCTAGTTACTCCCACTCGCTCGCGCTATCCGTCCGAAGTGTAAGCTTTTCTGTTCCATCTACTGCTCAGGTGAAAGCCTTCTCCCGACATTCTTAGCTTCTCCGTCACATCCGATACGACCGGACTTGGCAAGTTGTATATCAGTCCGGAATGGGGACGACTAGCGACAATTTCGGCTCTCGACAAGGGTTATAAACGTATAACCAACTCCTTCTACATAGTGTTCCATCCTTGTCGGATTTTCTGACAAAGAAAGTTGACTTATCAAGCAACTCGTCTCTAGCGCCCACGCTGGTATAAATACCCAGCAGTTCTGGCTCATGTGGGAGACTATCTTAAGCCGGTTGTCGATCCTGTCGTCTGTTATCCAGTCCCAGAGCCTTTCCATAAACTAGTACAGCCCAGGCTTCAATGGTTGACACCGCATCGATCGTGATAGCGGTTCTTGCCCTCATCGGGACCCTAACCTCAGCTGCCACCGCCACCTGGTAGGCATTCTACTCGGAAAACCGAAAGTTTCTCTCCGAATCCGAAAAAGTCCTATCCAAATACCGTGACCCCTTATTACTCGCAGCACAAGATCTACAATCACGACTGTACAATACGACACAAAAGGGCTTTGTAGGCGGAGGTAAAGGCGATAACCCAGTCCACACAGTCCAATATACCTCTTTTTTGATCGGGCAGTACTTTGCCTGGATCTACATCCTCCGCCGCGAAGCCCAATTTTTGCGGTTTGACATCGATCGCAATAACAGATCAGTCAAAAAACTGCTTAACGACATTGCGTACACATTTGCCACCGATTCATTTGAGGTTTTTGATGATCCGCACTTCTTCAATCTGCCTTACATGCTGTGGAGGGGCGAACAACGCGCGTTGGGGGAGCTGATGGCAATCTCTGATAATAACCAGCTATACTGCATGGGATTTGCAGCTTTCCACAAAAAGTGGGAAGAGGATCCTTCGTTTCGGATGTGGTTCCAGCCCATTGTGAATGGTTTGAAGCCGGAAAGCGATAACCGCGATTTGAGACTCAGGCGCATTCAGCATCGTTTGGTGGATTTAGTACGTTTATTAGACCCGGATGGGACACATTCGGATGTTTCGACCATGGCCTACTGCGACGGGGCTGCTATGTGCTCTTGTTCTTATTGCTCAGGTCCCGGTAAGGTCCAGGTCTATATCGATCTCGTATCACTTATGCTAATGTTTATTGATGCGTCACTGGCACAGCTACGACTCGTCATCGATCCACATTTTGGAGCCAAATTCGCAGGCTAAGGGGAGGGATCCCGAGCCGAAATGTCGATCCCATTGCCTAGGGTGTCATCTCGTCTACATTCCTCGTAGACTCCATGGTGAATCTCTGCAAGCACAGCCTCATAGATCTGCACCTGCTACCTACTAACGAAACCTTCATGAGGCAGTACGTCCACTACGAATAACTCTATGTACGGAGACACTCAGAATGAACTGATCTTTCATATCTCAGGCTATAGTATGACGGAGACTGTAAGGCTGCATTGACAACTCAAGGGATCGCCAGAAACGAGGATCCTAGGGAGGACAAGGCACGGATCGTCGCAAGAGCGAGTTCCAAGGATAAGGAGCTCTTTAGGCCTCTGCCATGCCACTTGACGTCCGAGTCAGTGCAGGAAGAGTGCGGCACACATATATTTGATGGGTTGTGATCTCCGTCACAAACAGCGACCACAGTGTCACAAACGTTGAACGTGGCCATTGTCCGCACGGACCATTACTACTAAGATACATGACGACAACACTCGTGCTGGTTTATATTCTGTGCTCCAGCACTCCGGATTAAATAAAACGGTTTGTTTACAGCTATTTCCTCGTGGTTTCCTTGAGCAAATATAACAAATGAGTTAGCTGATCGGTGATAAGCGATTGATGGATTGTCCAAAATGGATGGATGAACGCGCCGAAACATCCCTTCAGCGTGGGTATCGTACAAGTATCGTATGGTCACCCACTGTGCTCGGTCCTTCAAGGTGCCAGGATCATTGAAAATATTTGAGTTCAACTGCATGTACATGTAGTGGTTTGTAATATTTTTATTGCCGTCTGTACAGTGTACTTTTGCCGCCAGGCTCCAGCGCGTAAGTCGTATGTAATGTAGCGCCGATGACGCGTGATCTCATCCATCCATTTTGGGTAATCCGTTAATCGGTTATCAATCTCGTATCTGACATATCAACTAACTCATTTATTATACTGTATAGAGCGTAAGTAAGGCTGTCGGCCGATCAGATTATCACGATGACGATAAATTTTATATCTAAAACTAAGAGAGTTGAAAATGCGCTTTGAATGCGCTCAATTGCTCGAGAGGTGAGAAAAAAATTGACGGAGCGTCAAGGTTTTCTGAAACGGCTGTAAATCACACCGTTCTGGCCCTCTGGTGCATACCTCACATCAACTCCCTGAATTATCGGATCATCGATCATCTGACAAGGAACGCCTTCTTTATTGGGCAAGTCCTGTCTAACGCCCACTGTTACTCCTGTTACTTAATTATAAAAATATCTGGCGCTTCCCGTTTTAAATTCTCAGGGCCGTGGGTTGTTGGCTCTTTCATCACCAGGACGACGGCTTCATTGCTTGCAGATTTTAAGCTCCCAGCTTTGAGCCCTTCGACTATACGTCATGGTCGATATCGCATCAATCGTTATAGCCGTTCTCGCACTTATTGGGACCCTAGCCTCAGCTGGTACCGCCACCTGGTTCGCATTTTACTCAGAAAACCGAAAGTTCCTCTCCGAATCCGAAAAAGTCCTATCCAAATACCGTGACCCCTTACTACTAGCAGCGCAAGATCTGCAATCAAGACTATACAACATCACGCAGAATGGATTCGTAAGCCGAGGCAATAATCCAGCCCACACAGTTGGATATACTTGCTTT
>QOVE01001968.1:0-15778 GCA_003521275.1 Tricholoma sp. MG99
GCTCATCTCGTCTATCAGTATCTCAACACGAAGATGACGTTCTTGGTGGACTACGTTGTCACCAATCCAATACTCTCAGCCTTGTACCTTTTCATCCTTCTCTGCCTCGTCTTTTGGGGACTCAAGTGGCTGATCATCAATGACCTTCCGCCACATGATGAATATCGGGCATCTAAAGCTCATCGGTTGGACTAGAGTTGCATTCAGCGGTGTATCTAATATCTAGCGACCATATATACATTATGCCTTTTCAACACGAGGCTTTTCCCATAGGCTGCAAGGTCTGTCAGATTTCCCCCCCTGCCGGGAGTCTGCGATCACGTACGTTGCCTCGATATGTACGGAGTGCTGTCTTCTGGAATATTAGGTGTAGTACGGGTAAAGAAAACAACTTGCCCACAAAACTACTGCCTTTTCTCCTTCTCTTCTTCCTCTGCCCCTCTCATGCTCATCTCAATCGCTCTGGCAATAGCTGCGTCTTCATCCTCATCTTCATTCATCTCTACTTCGTCCATCTCTACATCTTGCCTTTCGGACATCGTGAGCGCTTGCTGAAGCAGGCGCTCCTCCTCATTGTCGCCTGCTCCCATAGCTCCAGCCGTAGAGGATGATTCTGTAGTACCTGCTTGGGCAGATGTTGTTGCAGGGGGTGCTGTAGATGACGAAGCTGCTTCCGCCGCTTCTCGAGCCTGTGCTTCTTGCATGGAAATTCTAAGAGCCTAAGATTCGTGGCGGGAATTAGCGGTGTAAAGAGAGATGCAAGAGTACAACAAACCATCGCCAATTCTGGATCAAGGCTTGGATCAACGCCAAATTCAAAGTTATTTGCATCAGAGCCATTTGCGACGGAACCGTCACCATCGCCAGTAAGCTCGTCCGGAATACTACTACTACGGTCGGCGGATAATATGGGAGAAGATATCAGGGCATCGGATAACAAATGCGCGCCGGGAGGCACGAAGAGGATATGTCTGGTTAAACGGTCAGAAGGACGTGATGATCGAGAATCAGGATCCGTACGAGTTGTCGCCACTATTTGCATTGTCTACGAATGCCTTGAGTACTGTCTTACCGTCTTCTGCTGTCTCTTCAATACCATCTCCATAACAGACAACATCGACAGCAACATTATTCTTTTTTAGTTTCTTGGCAAGCTTGACCATTACCTTCTCGTCGGCAGCTTGGCCCTCAAGAGGTGAAGCAACAAATACAATGATACGCTGACGAAGGTTCTTGTTCTCCCGATGCTTTAGGGCAAGTTGTGCAATAGCAATTGCAGTGGGAATGTCAATCTGGCCACCGATTTTAGAAGAGGTTGTGTGTAGTGCTTGGAGTATCTGGCCCAAATCTTTCGTGTGAGTAACGAGAACTTCTGGACTGATAAGACCAATTAATGACGTTAAATCGAGGAGACCATATATATGTTTACCCCTTTCCAGCCATAGTCATGATACCAACAGTGTTCTCCGGATTTGAATCGATCTTTGTTTGGAAGACGGTGTTGACCGCGTCGGATTGGGCCTCGAAGCGAGTTGGCTGATAGTCGCCATTGCGCATATATTCTGAATTGTCAATTACCATCATAGTAGCTTCTAGAGGCATGTTGGGAAACGTCAAGAATGAGAATGACGCGTCGAACGCGGTAGAGTGACTAGAAAAGGCAAGAGCCTGCCCTCAAACATAAGAACCTGCCCTTAAGAATTGATTTACTGCCCAGACACTGCTGCTCATAGCCCTCTCATCGTCTTCAACATCTTCAACGACTCATAAATCCGCCGTCGTCTCAAGGTAATGTCATTCTGCGCGCCGCAGCCCGCAGCTTTCTGTGTTCGCTCACCAATTATTTGATCACTTATTTTTTTCTTTCTCCGCTGCTGCGCACTTTCCCGAAAACAAACATATCCTCCACCAGCTTCTTCCATCTTCTCTTACCTTTCCCACTTTTCTATAACTATGGAGGACGAAGTTGCGGCGCTTGTACGTCCTCGCTTGTATAACTGCCTTTTATCACTCATTATAATTTCCTTTCGATAGGTTATCGATAATGGCTCTGGCATGTGCAAGGCTGGCTGTAAGTACCCACTTTTATTACATCGATTAATTCTCTTGAGCTAATTTCTACATGATTCAGTCGCTGGTAAGATCTCTTCACACATCGCGCATGCGATCCAAATTTTGAACTTCACCTAGGTGACGATGCCCCTCGTGCTGTTTTCCCGTATGTTTGCCGTCATATTCGCTCTTCCTTACTTACTTTACTCTCTAGTTCTATTGTTGGCCGCCCTCGTCACCAGGGTGTGATGGTTGGCATGGGCCAGAAGGATTCTTATGTTGGGTATGCACCTGTTAATCTGCTTCATTTATGTTCGGTTTTGATTTGGACAATCCAGTGACGAAGCCCAGTCAAAGCGTGGCATCCTTACTTTGAAGTATCCCATTGAACACGGCATCGTCACAAACTGGGATGACATGGAGAAAATCTGGCATCACACTTTTTACAACGAACTTCGTGTCGCCCCAGAAGAGCACCCTGTACTTCTGACAGAAGCTCCCCTCAACCCGAAGGCCAACCGTGAAAAGATGACCCAGATCATGTTCGAGACTTTCAACGCTCCCGCTTTCTATGTTGCCATCCAAGCCGTCCTCTCTCTATATGCATCTGGTCGCACAACCGGTATAGTCTTGGACTCTGGTGATGGCGTCACACATACTGTTCCCATATATGAGGGTTTTGCTCTGCCTCATGCCATCCTGCGTCTTGATCTTGCTGGCCGTGATCTTACCGATTTCTTGATCAAGAATTTGATGGAAAGAGGATATCCTTTCACCACCACCGCCGAGCGTGAGATTGTCAGGGATATCAAGGAAAAGCTTTGTTACGTTGCTCTGGACTTCGAACAAGAGCTTCAGACGGCTGCTCAATCCTCTGCTTTAGAGAAGAGTTACGAACTTCCTGACGGCCAGGTCATCACGATTGGCAACGAGCGGTGCGTACTTCATGTCGTTTATGATTCTGATACTGACATTTTAGCGACAGTTTCCGAGCCCCTGAAGCTCTTTTCCAACCTGCATTCCTTGGACTGGAAGCGGCTGGCATTCATGAGACTACGTAAATCATGCCTACCTCATGATACGACCACTTCTTTCTCATGTGCGTATCTAGGTATAACTCTATCTTCAAATGCGATCTCGATATTCGTCGTGATCTGTATGGTAATGTTGTCCTTTCTGGTGGTACAACCATGTTCCCCGGTATCTCCGACCGGATGCAGAAAGAGCTTACCTCATTGTCACCGGCCAGCATGAAGGTCTGTTTAATTTCTACGATTGTCAATCAGCTAGTCTCAATTCTGTCGTGCATCATATCTAGGTGAAGATCGTTGCTCCTCCTGAGCGAAAATACTCTGTGTGGATTGGAGGATCAATTCTGGCCTCTCTCAGTACCTTCCAAAACTTGTGGTGTTCCAAGCAGGAGTATGATGAGTCTGGCCCTGGTATTGTTCATCGCAGTGCGTAACGGACTCATCTTTCTTTGTGAACTTTATTGAATATTGTCGACCAACAGAATGCTTCTAAAAAAATATTAGAAGAACATGAGGAGGCCGAAATAGTGGTTGGAGTCTTGTGTGGGATAGTACTTACGATAATGCCCAGCATCCTTTTCTGTTACCCCCTTGACTTTGAATGTTTTTTGACAATATCTACATTTACGACCGCACAGTATTTTTGAATGACAATCACAGAATTCATAGTCATGAGAATACAGGTTGTGTAGTTATAATTGGAAGTTTGTCAAGCATTTAGTGTGGCGGGAAATTTACTTCCCTCTGAGATCGCGCTTTCCGAGTCACGCGCCCACGCTGTCAGAAACTGATGGGAGTGATCGGGACGCTTTCCGCGGGCCCGGGCGGCCGCCTTGGTTGATCGTTGTGATCGTTGTTTGGCCGCTGGACAAACAAGCTGCTTTGCTGGCACTTTTTCGCCCCCTCCCCCCACCGCGGTTCACTGACGATGTCTCGGTTGTTGGTCGGCCTGGTTTGCTGACGATGTCTCGGTTCGGTTTTCAGATCGATCGTGGTCTTGTGGGCGCGATGCCGCCTTGGCTCGCCGCTGTCCTGGTTTGCTCTTCCCTGGCTCGTTCGCGAGGCTCTCCCCGACGTTGGCTTGCTCGTCGTCGCCACGCTCCTCATCCCTGCTGTCAACGCCCTCGTCACCCTGCTCCTCAAGCTTATGCTCTCCTCCTCTGCTCCTGCTGTCCTTCAAGAAGGTGAGGCCATGGATGTCGATGTCGATGTCGAAGCTGGTGGTGGTCTGCTGCTGCCGCTCCCCGGGAATGTGGTGGATGGGGAGCAGCAGGTCGTCATGAAGAATATGTGAGCCCCCCCTCAACCTCTTTCCCTCCTCGTGCTCACTCTCCTCCGACGTGACGCAGTGCTGGCCTGTCGAACCCGCAACTCGGCGATCTCTGCAAGGCTTTCCATCTCGCACGCAGTGGGAACAAGGCGAAGCTCATCGCGCGCCTCCGATCTTTCAGTGCCGACAGGTCGAAATGGGACAGGTGCATGTCCCCTCCTCTTCTGCAGTCCTGCTACATGCTCACGTGTCCCGCTCTGCTCCTAGCCTCCTCCCCGGTGCCCGCAAGGGACACAAGGGCCCACACTCCGTCGGTGTTACGAAAGCCCAGAAGAAGAAGACGCCTCTGAAGCAGTCCCTGCAGCGGTGTGAGCTGCTGTTCACGACGTTTGCGCTGGACGGGTCAACAGTGAAGCACTGCCTGCCAACAGAGCGCTCGAAGGACACCAGGACGGCAGAAGAGAAGGTGGCTGTCATCGAATGGGTGCGTGGTGCCCTCTTCCCTGCTCCCTTCTCTCCCTTGACATACTCTCTCCACAGGCACGTTGGTTCTCTGCGCAGCACCCTTATGTCAGACACCAGCCATTCCAACACACCCCGTTGATGAGAGATCTCAGCAACACCAGCATCCAGCTATCCTCCACCAGCAGCAAGTATCTCGAAGACCACCTTCATAGGATTGAGGCACAGCTCACTGCCATTGCTCACGCCCTCCAGGTTCCATCCGTGCCCAATCCTGTTGGCAGTGATATGCTGCTCCTGCCATTGTCTGCTTGTGAAGCTCCCCAATCAGATCCCGCGACAGCACCTGCACCTTCTCCTGCCACTGGCGCTGCTCCTGCCCCTCTCACCATCTCGGAGGATCTCCCAATGACAGATGTTCCAGCTGCTTCGAACATTGCTTGTGACTCCTCCGTTGTTGACAGTTCTTTGGGCGACGATGATACAGTGAACGAGCTTCGTATCAGGAAGGAGCTCTGCCTCGGTGATGGGACCATCCTCACTCTCACGAGGACAGAAGTGCCGGATCCCCCTGCTGTCTCCTTTGCCACCGATATCGCCCGCCTCAATCGGATATAGGACGACACCTCAATGTACTGGACTCCGGCTGAGTGTGTGCTGAAGATCCATGATCATCCGATCGCCCTGATTCACTGGCCAGCCATCTACAGCTATGGGAAGAAGGGGCAGTGGCGGGGCACTCTGAACAAGTGGTCTGACTGGCAGGTTGGTGGGCACTTGCTCTCTCGCAAAGCAGCTAACCTGTATTGCTTGTAGCATGTTGTCCAGTACTACCGCACACTGTCACCCGACGGCTTTTGGGCCGAATTCTCCTCAAACGGCAAGCGCCAGAGTTATACGGCAATCACCAACCGCTTACGCGCAGAGCGGGTGCTCGCTGACATGCAGACAGCTGAACGAGCAAGACACGAGTACGGCGCTTCTTTCAACGCGGTTTTCAGCTACCGTCATGGAAGCCGACAGGTTGTGATGACCACCAACCAGAAGATAGCGGAAAGGTACCATCAACGTCATCCCCAGGGCATGTAACCGTTCCCTCCGTACCCTTTCTTTGTTAGCACCTTTTGTATTGTATTCTCCATTGAATTGACAGCATTATATTCATTCTGTATTGCATTGTAACTCTTAGCTAATACCTAATACTTCAAGAGCAGTGGCATGTTTGTCCACAGGCAATGCAACGGCGAGCAGGAGGCTGTTTAAAATCAAAGAAGCTCTCTCTGGTGTCTGAAGGATCGTCGTTCCAGGAGATCAGGTACTTCATGATGGTCATATGGGAGAATTCGGTGCTCCAACCTCCCCATTCACAGATATGACAAAGGGGCCATCGGAGCTGCACTGACACCCACTGCACACCACCTTGCCGAAAGGAGTGAGTCCCATAGGGGATTGGATCCAACCCAATGTCAAGGAGGTTGTTGCAGAACATCTCCAGAAAATACTCTGATGTCTGTAAACGAGAAATGGATGATGAACACAACGCAGCACAGCAGTAGATGAAAAAACTGTACCATTGGTTCATTGGCCTGTGAGATTTGGTCACCTGTTGCCATCTTGCAGAAGATGTAGCCTTTGTTGATTTCAGAGACAGCTAGCCAATCTGCGTAGGCACAGACAGGGCAAAGGTGAGCCATTTCCTGTGGCATGGTGTGCAACACGAACAGCGGAATCTCTGGGAAGAACTTAACCACACCGCATTAGGCAACAGAATGACAAAAAAAATTTCTCCCACCACCAAACTGGTTTGTCTTCCTGAACGGAAGAAACACCTCCAGGTGGTCACCATCCAGGACCCAGATATTGTGGCTTTGGATCTTCAGCACTTCGTCGAAGTGCAAGAGACAGGTGAATGCAAGAGTGTACACCAGTGTAAGTAAGCGGCGTGCTCAGCCACCTACCTCCCCACAGCTTGTCAGCAGCAGCAGCAGCACCCTTGGTGTGCTTTCTGGGAGCATAGTCCTTGATGTCTCAGTTCTCAGGTAGGTGGTTGAGATGATAGAGTTTCTCCAGTATCTCCTAGAGCCAGGGATCCTGATCGCCAAATACAAAAAGCAACGATCTTGCTTATGGGTGTGATCGCACGTGAGCTGGTAGGGGTCTCGCCAGCCTGGACCTGGCAGGTGTTGTCAACATTGGTAGATATGCTCCAATAAAAGCAGACCTGCTTTTCTGCAGCGCAAGCTCAACATGTATGTTGATACCATCTCCGAGATGGAAGGGTTCCCAATCATCTTGTTCTTTGACTCACTCCATTGCCAGTTCATAGAGCCACGCCACAGAATACGTCCAAACACATATGTCATTGACATGCACATTTTCTGTGCATGGCTGTAGCTGGCACGCTTTTCGGTGTGTGACCTCCTGGTGCCATCAAGGCTCACCTCATCACATCTAGATTGGTTTCTTGACTTGAGCAGCAGTGCATGAACGAGGGACAGTGACACACACACATTCATGATCCATGCAGCAATAAAGTGGGCTGTGTGATCTCCTGGATTGTCTGAAAAGAATTCACCCTTCTTCTTGACTAGGTTCTGCTTGATCGGAAAGTCCTCACAGTTCACCATCAGCCTAAGCATTGTCTGAGTAAGCAGACATTTTTGAGTCGCATGCATAGCAGCACACACCTCTGATAATCAGCGTCCATTGCTTCAGAGACACCCTTGGACACCTTGCCAATGGTGTTTAGCAGTTCCGAGAGCTGCATTGTATCATCATCGTCGCCATCGAGTCCTGGGATGGCTTGCTGTTCCCCTTCTAGGTCATCTTGCACATCCAATTGCCCTAGCATCTCTGCAGGATTCACAAGATCAGTGTGTTCAAACAGTCCAGCCAGGTCAGGTCGTTGGTCTTTAGCAAACGCAGACATGGTCAGAGCAGCACACAGAGGAGGTTCAAAAGAAGGTTTGAAGACAGCAGGAAAGAGGGGCCCAATGTATTTATATCTGGCTCTACACATCGAAGTCATGTAACAAAAGGCAGGAGAGTGACAGCTAATCTTAGAGTGAACAAAGAGAACAAAAGATGATAGAAGAGAACGAAAGACCGGTGAACAAAAAGTGTTGATTGAAGAGACTGAAGAGAATGAAAGGTTGAGAACGAAAGACTGGTGAACAAGATGATAGAAGAGAATGAAAGACCAGCGAGCAAAAAGTGTTGATTGAAGAGACTGAAGAGAATGAAAGGTTGAGAATGAAAGACTGGTGAACAAGATGATAGAAGAGAATGAAAGACTGGTGAACAAAAAGTGTTGAAGAGACTGAAGAGATTGAACGAAGAGAATGAAAGGTCAGTGAACAAACATGTTGATTGAAGAGGTTTAAGAGATAAATATAACATTACCAAATGAAGAGACTGAAGAAATCATCACCGAACGACAATCAAAAGTGGTGATTGAAGAGATCGCCACCATCTTCAATCTGTTGACTGCTTGATCAACTGGGGGTAGAATGGCGAAGGATAGACAGTGATGAGGCAACCCCCAAGTAAGATAGCAATAGCTGAAATCAAATGGGTCTTGATGTGAGCACCTGTTAGAACTGAGGTCGTACCTCCAGGTCACAGGGTCAAAGGAGCCCGACGGGCACTGTTGGGGTCAGGACTGATTGAGAGAGAGACTTGGTGCGCACCACCGAGCTCAACGAGAATGAGGATCCTCGGAGTTGCTACCAAGGATCGAGTATGAGTTACGATTCACAACCAAGGGTCTCTTGGTTGTTACTTAGTCGTGAACCAGAGATACAACCAAGGGTTAGATAAACTAAGGTTGAACTGTAGATACATGACAGGTATTGACAGTTTATATACTTGTCTAAGAGTCCATATTTGGTATCATATTGAATAAGAGTCAAACATGAAACAGTGTCTAAGAATAGAGATGAGTCGAGATGAATCGATAGGAATCAGAATAAGTTAGATAAGAATCAGAAAGAGTCAGGATGAGTTGGTTACGAGTCATGACACATCAAGCTGTCAATCAATAGAGTCAGAGATGAAACGATATGACACATAGCCACATATCTGGAATCGATGTGGTACCTCATGAGAGGTAAGCTATTAATAGCATGGTCAGGATCAAATGTGGAATCATATGGGCATTGTCCCAGGAGCAGAGACGAGTCAAGAGGGATTGAGACAAGTCTTCATGACTCAATGAAGAGTTGATGTGAATCGCTAAGAGTTGACGATTGTAAGAGGATGTCTGAATCGTGAGGATGAGTATACATGTTTGTATACGAAGCTGTAGAGATGCTGGAGGACGAATGTATGTGTGTGTACATGAGGCTGGAGAAATCAGAAGTGCACATTGATGTGAAACACGTGTTGAGCGAGGGAACAGAGTGTATGAGCGAGATGAGTACAAGTGGCAAATCGGCATGTGGGCACATGGCAGGTTGTCACGTGTCAAAGGTTACAACACTGAAATGAAAAGTTGTAACAGCACCATAGTCGTGGATGTGGATGTGGGGATGTGGATATGGGGATGTGGATGTGGATGTGGCAGAAACAAAGATGGTTTGGAGAGCTACGTGGCAAAAGAATCAGTCAATGAGGGGTTGACATGGCAGGAGCCTGTTACCTGATAGCCAAGGAAAGCCTCACAAGGAACTGGAAAACAAATTTTCTGGGCCACAATGGCTTCGTGAATTATGTGGCAGAGGAAAAAAAGAGGTTGGGCATCGAGGATATGGTTCAAACGCTAATGTGGCAAAAGAATTAGTCAATGAGGGGTTGGCATGGCAGGAGCCTGTCACCTGATAGCCAAGGAAAGCCTCCCGAGGAACTGGAAAGCGAAATTTCTGGGCCACGATGGCTTTGTGAATTATGTGGCAGAGGAAAAAAAGAGGTTGGGCATTGAGGATATGGTCCAAACACTTTCCACTGGAATGGGAAAGCTCTGCAGTCACATATCATGCAGTTGCATTATGTGGATATTAGAAAAGTGTACTGGTGCAAATATAATATCTTCCATGGTGCTTGTATACCATTAGGCTGTTTGGCTGCCACATGTGTATGTGCAATGATCTATGAAGCCAGTCATGGTATGTGACAGTCTTCCATCTCTCTTCTCATACTCTACCAGCTGTGCACACTAGATCCTCCTCCTTCTCTGTGCTGTGATGTATGGTCCCTTGTGTCTGTTCATATGAGTTCCTCTTCCTTGATTTCCTTTGTTATCATGCACTGATGCCTACGGCCTATTTGATGGGCCAGAACTTCATGATCGTTTGATTCTTGGTCCTATTAGCTAAAAATATGGAGCTTGGAGAGGCGTGTGCAACATGTGTGCCCCATTACATTACAGTCTCTCTGTCTACATTCTCAAGCTTACCAATGCACTGTGGCCTGTCCTGCCATTGCTGTCTGGTTGGATGACATTGGTTGGCATTGGTTGGTGAATGTTAACATTGATTGAGAGGGGGATTGGGAGGGGAGATCCAATTAGCATGCTGGTGATGTGGTGATGCATGTCTGGCATGAGTGTGGGTGCACCTTTGTTCAGCTGCTGCATGCAACCGGTCACACTTAGGTAACAGTGACCAGAAAGCGTGTTTGGTCAGTTGAAGGTTTACTTCTGAAAATTGCAGCTAATTTGCCAGACTGCTGTATAGGTTGAAATGTGGGTGCAAATTTGCCCCTGATGCCAGGACTTGGAAGGGTGATACTAGGGGAATTCAATATTGGCACAACAGCCATTTTGATGGCCATTTTAATGACCTGTTTGGTGAAAGGGAGTATGATCTCCCAACACTCGAGATGACTTGTTGTGAGGAATGTGGTATCAATTCAAGAGGGATTGGTTTACAGTATTACAAACAGTTTGTATCTAAGGGCACTACTAGGGCTAACCTGTGTTTCCCACAGAAACACTAGCACAGCCTCAGAAACTTGTTTTAAGACTTCTAATGTGTATATCCTTTGAATATTCTTAATATGTATGTAAAAGAAATATCAGAGAAATATTTTACATGTATTCAAGCTAGTGTTCCCACAGCTTAGCCAGCACGTGATCTGGCTGTCAGACTGCAGCTTTGTCAGCCATCACATGGGCTGGACTCTTCTGAGCCATAAATCAGCTGATCCAGGCTTCCAAAGCCAACTATCTGTTGTCATGGCCCAAGTTGGCTGTAGCTGACTTCAGCTGACTTGGAGCTGCACTCTGAATGGTCTGACATTCAATTTGACTTGGGGGTAGAGGCCATTACTGGCATATACAAGTTCTTATATTAGGTTTTCTTGTGTTATTTTATTTTATTGCATATATATAGTATTTTCTGTACTTTACACTCCCCCACCTAGTCCATGCGGACTCCTAGCTGTTCACACAGACTCCTAGCTATATGTGCAGATTCTGTAGTAGAATAGTGGGAAGGGAAGAATGGGGAACAGTGGTAACACCTGGCTCTATTTATATGTTTGGCAGATGATTTGTGCACACTGCCAAACAGTATAAATAGTCCCTCACTTCTCACTCAACCCCCCAAGTCAATCAACTGGTGTTTTCCTCAGTTACTGTTCATTCCTCTCCTTAACATACAGACTGAAGAATTTGGCTGAGTCTGAGAATATTTTGACCACAAGAAGTCCTAGTAATGTCTGAGTTGTCCTAGCTGGTCCAAGTAAAGAAAGAGTTAGTGAAATTTTTTCATACAAGTAAAGTATTAATGTGTGGCCCAGGGTTTGAACCCATGACCGTATAATCAAAATTACATAAGAAGGACAACTTTAACCACTGTGCCAAGTGGACACATTATATTTATATTATTACTACATTTTATTACTGATTAGAATACATGCCTAAAAGTCACTCCTAAAAATACTAAGACTGCCCCCCATACAGGGGGCATCAAATACTACATAATGAAAAACCTGCTGTCTCCCTGGGAGAGCAAGATGGCAGGTGCAAGGTGGTAGGGATGTGGCAGCACCTGAACCACCCTGCAAGCAAGTGCTCACAGTGGTGAGGGGCAGGTGCTGGTGTCTGTCTCCCCAGCATTGTACACACTTGCCAACAACCATATGACCAGCTGCTCATAGGCATGGTGGGGTGTCATTTGTCAGGGTCATCTCCCTCCCCTCCTCCTTTCCCCATGCCAGCAAAATCCACCATTCACCCTATGAGCAGATGCTCATAGGTGTGGGTGTGGGCACCATGGGGCTTGTCATCCTCATCCTTCATCCTCATCCCCTTACGGCTCTGGTGCACCCACTACCCACCCAACAAGCAGTGGCTCATCAGCAAGGGGGTGGGTGCTCTGTCGTCATGGTCCCCCTCCTCCCTTGTTGTGTTGTGTTGTGTTGTCTCCCCCTCCCCCCCTTGCTGTGTTGTTCCTCCCCATTGTTTCTCTTTTCTGTTGTTTCTCATCCCCATGGTTTCTTCTTCCTATCATTTCTCCTCCACATCTCCCCCTCAAACCACCCTACAAGTGGCTGCTTGTAGGCATGGTAGGGTGCTCATCATCATCATCTCATTTCCCCCTAACCTCCTCATTGTTATCTCAGTCTCCTCCTCCCCCTATTGTTGTCATCTTGTTTTCTCCTGCCCCTTGTCGTTCTCATCCTCATTCTTGTCTTAGTCCCCCTGTCCTTGTCATTGTCTCATTCCCCACCCCTCTTTCTTCTTCTTCTCATTCCCCCTCCAGTCATTGTTCGCATCCACAAACCACCCTGTGAGCAGCTGCTCATAGGCATGGTGGGTTGCTCATTATTGTTGCCTCATTTCCCCTACTGCCCCCATTGTTGTCTTGGCCCCCTGTCTTGCTTTGCCCCTCTACTGTCTCATTTCCCTCATTTCCCCCCTCCCCCTCCTGGTGCCCACATCATCCAATCTGCACCTGTGATTCACCCTATGAGCAGTGGCTCATAGGCATGGGGGCAGGTGCTGTGTGGGTGTGGGTGTGGGGGGAGAATGGTGGTGTGCACCCATGATCCACCCCATGGGCAGTTGCCCATGGGGATGGGGTGGGTCATCCATGGTCGTTAAGCCCTGGGGAAGGTGGTGGAGAGTGGTCAGCGCAAGGGGGCAGGTAAAAGAGGGGTGGGGTGCATACCTGTGCTATACAGGCCTCCAAGTGCCATTCCCTCCTGTTGCCATCTGCTCCCTGTCTCCACCCCTCTTGTTTGCTTCTTTGTTCATCTCCAGAATGTGGGGTGCCCATTTATGGTGTAGTTTGTCAAGGTTTTTCTAAAACATTAATTATGCTAATAGTTAATATGATGGAATAAGAAGAAAGAAAGAAAAAACACTTACAAGCCTCAATCAATGATACACATCACATATTGTTGGTTGGGTCCAGAGTGCCTATTTTTGTTGAGTTTTTTTTCCTATAGAATGGAGTAGTATGATTTATTAGTACAATTGAATAAGAAAAAACACAGATCTCCCCTCATTGTCTCCTCCTGATGTCATTGTTGTTGTCCCTCCCCTTGTCATTTGTTATGTCTTGTCAATTAATATATGAGTTGAACTTCATGGCCAAACCCCCTTTTTTTTTTTTTGAGTCAACAATTTACAACATGGTGCCCTATCGCAGTCTGTGGCTACACATGTACAAACACATATAACGGGTATATACGATGCAAGTTGGAGGGGAAATTGCTGCCCTGAAAACGTCCGGTAAGGCAGGAAGACGTACGATGCCAAAGGCATCGATTCGCCAGACATGGAAAAAGCGAGCGCTCTGGCGCTTTCCCCAAGCCCACCACACGCCAATGCCCAGTCTCAAACCCAACCTGGTAGTCTTGCAGTACCAGAAGATGTCGAAGTCCTCCACCAGCTGAAGCCCACACCAAGCAGCTGGATAGCTGTGTGCCTCACTATGGCAGTGCCCGTTCCAGGCGTAAACAAGCAGGCTGCCACCAGCCTGCCCGATAACCGCGCCACAACCTTCCCACAACACTTGCCCTGTCAGATCCGAGTCCAGGCCCTTGTGTCATGTAAGATGGGGCTCAAACACCTTGCACCCCCCACTTATCTGGGGTCCCACAGTTCAACTGGGGGGAATGCAAAGAGAAAATTGTTCGCATCCAAGATACCTACCCAAGCCCCAACAGAGGTGGGGCCGTGGCGATGAGTAGGACATTCCACTAAGGGACATATCCACAATAAGTGGTCGTGGGTTTGAAGGACTCGCGTACCAAGTGGGTGGAACATGCACTGACAGTGAGTGGTGCCAGGCAGGTGAAAACGGGATCGATACTCTCCAATGGGAGCATGACCTGTAACGCCTCTGCAGAAGCGTGCCATCAGGGAGTTGGATCCACTGACAGCAGGAAGCCACTGACCACCCTTGGTGGTCATGGGTAGAAGGGGCTTGTCGTGTTTACCCATGAAATCTGGGAATGCGGCGCCTTTATATTGTGGGCTCCCGAAGAGACCATGCCAGTCTTTCAGGGCAGCCTCATCTGCAGCTGCTCTGAGAAAGTCGAGAGAATGCTGGGGATGAACCCCCACCCCAACTCAGAGTGACGTAGCAATGTCATGTACAGCACGCTGTACTCTCCACTCCAACCGGGAGGGAACATACCAGGTGGTGATGGTGCGATCTGGATCCTCAGCAAGCCAAGGTTGAATCGCCTTACAAGCATCCAGGGAGAAAACCTGCCCGGAGCGGATGGAACAATCCAGAAGAGACTCAAGGGTGGGCAGTGAGTCCGAAAGGAGCACCAGTGATTGGGCACCAGCCGTGATAGCCGCCAAAACCCCAACCTGGAGAGCAAATCATTCTGCTTCCGGGGGCGTACGCTTGCCTGCAGCAGAGGTGATCTGGTTAACCAAAGCTCCCCCAGAGTAAACCAGGGCAGCAATAGTAGCCTGAAAGGAGCGGTCACATGGGATGGAAGCATCCGACGCAATCACCAAGCAAGTGGCATCGTCCTCTGCATTGCGGAGGGCCAAGTCCAAGTCTCTTTCATATGCAGCCATCTCCTCTTCATCAGATGAAGGGGGACGGCAGACAGATACATAATCTGAGTACAAATCAACAATGCAGCCTCCAGGACGAGACTCGAGCCCAAAGGGCTCGAATTCATCCCTGGCAACCGACCGTGCCGCCACTGCTGCATCCACCAAGGGGGAACGCAGCGAGGCGGCAGACAATGGGCCTGAGGGGGCCAGTCCCAGCCCATGGGCCAGGTCTGAGCCTCTCAAGCCCTCCCCCAGCAAAGGCCGGAGGGGGTGGGACAGGGAGAGAGTAGCTGCCCTTAGGCAGCTCTTCTCCACAAGACGGTGTAGCAGGAGATGCATGGGAAGCAGTCCTGCCAGGGCTTTGACTCCCCCTGCTGGGAAGGTACGGAAACACCCTGTAATCCAAAGTGCAGCTACTCGCTGAACCTTGGCCAAGGTCTTCAAAACTCCTTGGACTTTAGCACCCTTGAAGTGCCACAAATGTAAGCCATATGAAAGGATCAGTACGACACACGTGCGGTAAAGCAATCTCTTCTGGAGGGCAGAGACGCCCCTTGAGGAATTGCCTAGCATGCCAAAAGCTTTCACTGTGGTGAAGGCCTTGGTAGAGTAGAATCAAACATGCTCCCGAAACAGGAGCTTGTGATCGAAGAAGAACCCTAGATACCTCCAGGTAACCTTGGGTCTGAGAGGGGTGTCCCCAGTGTATGGGGCGAAACCTAGGTCTACAGCCAGGTTGGAAAACCGCTGCGCACAAGAAAAATGAAACGCCTCTGACTTGTCATGTTCCAGGACAATCCAAGCGCAGTGAACACATTACGGACATACTCATACGCCCGTTTAAGTAATGGAAGGTTGTCTTCAACCTTCTGAGATCTCGCCATGAAGGTTCCATCATTGACGTAAGACATAAGATCAACCAGTCTGCCAATAGCAGAGCGGCTGAAGAGTTTGAGTACTGGCACCAGACACAGTGCTGATAATACAGGGGACAGG
>QOVE01001973.1:0-55981 GCA_003521275.1 Tricholoma sp. MG99
CTAGTAGTCCGACCCCAACGCCTGCGGTTGAATCCCTTTGCAGGCTAAAGATGAACCCCGTCATGGACCGCGTGATGGCTTGCTTGTGTGTAAAAACCATCGTGGCTATTAATATTTCAATAGATCCTTTCGAGCCTGTCGTTCAAGTCATGCCCGCTGACATCCCTTGACAAGACTAGATCTTGTACATAGAACGTGTTCGACAACGCCTCGGGGTTTTTTTTTGATTGCAAACGTAACAAACAGCCCGCCGTGCAGCAGCAGCAACAGCTCGCAGTGCAACAGCAATAACGGCACCTTTGCGCAAATACAACTGTAGTTTCAGCCTACGACGACGAACGCAGCATCAGGCCGACGCGCACTAGCGCTAAGATGCAGACGCCATCGCTGACATCCTCGCGACGACCCGTGCTATGCCGTCGTGGAAGGCCTGCCAGATGGACGAGCTGGACTATCACACGGAAGAAAACATTAGAATTGTTGGCCTTCTTGATTTCACCCTGTACACCCAAGAGGTAACTGAAATTCTAATTCTCCATGTGGGTGGTTAGTTGGAGGTTCTAATGTTCATCGTTCGCGATTCGTCATTATGTACTCGGTTTTCACTTAACTACTAGGTTCCTGTTCGTATTGCAATACCGTGACTCACCTGTTGCTGTCAGAATGTAATTCGAATGGAAACAATATGAGAATCCTTGTGGAACATTACGAACCTATTATTGCATCACAAGGCGATACAATTTCTATATGTAACACGTTTACCTTAAGTGATGAAGGAATTGGGTGTGGGTGGAGATTTTTATAGTCAAACATATATCCACAAATGCCAGTGAAACTTTGTACCAATTGGGGACAACACTGTTAAAGGGGCTGCGCGCGGTACACGTGACGTCTCGGACTCGAACATATACCCTGTCTCCTTGGGTACTCGACGTTACAACTACCTAGCATGCCTAACCTTGACCAAAACAATGTTCAGTCAGTCGAGTTCGAGGCACCCCTTTCCGCTGACGCTTCTTCAGCACCGCCGGGAAGGCATTTTTCGATCGACCTCAGCCTTGAACTTGAACGACAGCTAGATATGGAATCCTATCCGCCCACACCATCACATATCACCGAGGCCCACACACAGCAAAATCCTAATCGTATAACGCGCGATTCTCTAGATCCGCAGATTCTAGCTCACATCATTAAACAATTGCGGCAGTCGCTAGTGGAGGTGACAAAAGACCGCGATGAACTGCTTGAGATGGTTGCATTATCGACTACGCATGAAACAGAGTTACAAGAGGCGCTACAACAAATGACAGATAAAGCTACGAAGATGGAGGTAGAGCTAAGTGATGCGAGGAAGAAGATGCAAGATGACGAGGACTCCATTAATATGCTAAGAACAAAGGTTGAGGAGAGTCGGTGAGTGGCTTGATCTATACAGTTTTGACTGGTTTCGTTGAATCCACTACTAGGCGAGGTCTGATGCGACTTCAAACGGAAAGTCGGCGACAGAGTATCACGCCTACGTCACTCGAATTATCCCGTGCGGGCCTCGCTTCCCTTGGAAACCAGCCGTCTTCCAAGCGGGCTTCTTTCGTTCCCTTGACAGGTCGACCTGGCGGCCACCGACGTATATCGTCCGTGTCAGACTCGGGAGTTTTCGATTTTGGCGCAAATAATCCGCAAACGCTGACGCTACCAGAAGGCTCATCCTTGCTGGCACGCCGTCCCTCTAGTACATATGGACGAATATCGCCGTCGCAGATCGACGTGGGCCATTCGGATCAGGTCGCTACCGAGACGGAGAGCTTGCGGAGAGAAGCAAGGATGCTGAAGGACGAGCTAGAACACGCGAAGCATGAGCTACTAGAGTCAAATGAGGCGAGGGAGGCGTCTGAAACCTGTGTCAAGGCGCTGCGAGAGTTCATCGAGCAGAATAATGTCGGTGCTCTAGAAACTAGTGGGCTAAACACCGTTAAACTACCACCGACGATGTCCAATGGACCCGAAGAAGATGAAGCCAAGAAGACGGGGGGTGTCACAGCTTGGGGCTTCAAGTTGTGGAAGGATGCTACGCTGCGAACGCAGATTGCCCCGCAGTCGGCGACCGTCCCGCAGTCAACTTCCGAGTCCCTTCCTCAAGGGCCTGCATCTGCCACGCCGCTTTCAAGGAAGCTCGGGGGATTGTTTAGTACACGCGGTAGCGTGTCGTCGGTTGGGACGAATGCTAGCCAGAACGAATCTGCAACACCACAGCTGCAGACGAATGCGGCGAGGAGTGTGAGGGACTCGATCCACAGTTCTTCGGACGCGTCATCGGTGGTAGAGCCAATTAGCCCCCCTGCGGAGATAACAACACAGCCGTATCATGTTGTGGTAAGGGATGTGACGAATTCGAATTCTTCGGATTCGGGGAGTGTGAGATCGAGTCCCAATCTGCGTGGAGAGCTGAAGAAGGTGCATGTTGACGATGTTTCTTTCAGGCCACCTGTGGTGGTTGGTTGATTCTGCTACTACGATTACTATGGAACCACCTACTACCTCTGAGCATTATTTATGATACCAAGTTCATTCACAAGATAATAGTCAATAATGTAATTCAACGCAGTACTGGACAAAGAGGTATCACCGCGGGATGCAGATGTCCCGGGGAAAGGAATACTGCGACGATGGAAATGACATGGGTAAAAAAGCAACACGAGGAGGAGTACACCACTTATACTTCCATATAGAGACTTGTATACACCCCTAGAGTACAGCCACAAACGGAAGTACTATAACGGTGACACATCAAGTGACCGCCGGAGTAACTCGAATTAGATTTGGGATCCAAGGTCGCTTTCTTTCCTTCTCTCATCATCTCTTCTTTATGTCCTCGCCTACTGACAATAGAATCGAAATCGTTTCCCCCCAGAATCCTACCAAGAAACGCAGAAAGGGTGCAACTCGCTTGAGTTGTGCTGAATGCCGCAGGTAGTATACCCCAAGGTCATCTATATCTCTTCTTCGCTGATTTCATATCTCAAGGCTCAAACTACGTTGTGACCGCTCAATACCATGCGGCTCATGTGTAAAACGCGGCTGTGGAGCTATCTGTCCAGATGTTAGTCTCTGTTTTTCAAAAATAAAGCCACTTGTTTTATAGTGTGGCGTCCAGGGATCTCTCACAACTGGTCAAGGCAATCGGTATTATCGCTTTCAATATCTTCATCCAAATTACCTACCATTCAACTAGGTTTGTTCTCGCCTCAACCCAAGAGCTGCATGAAAAGATCGCAGAGCTTGCCACTCGTGTTCGTCAGCTCGAGGATGGTCTGCGGGCCTCTCATTCTCAGTTATCTTCGGAATCCCATCCGTTGCTATCTGAGGAGCTTTTACGGATAAAAGCCCCGCTCCAACGAGAAGCCGCTCCTCATAGGAATACTCACCAAGTTACGGTAAAGGAGGAAGAACAGAACCCAGATGTTGTAGATGCCTTTGGTTCTCTGTCGATAACACTTTCGGGGCGAGCCAAATACTATGGTCATATTGCAAATTCATACGTGCGCCCTATATCTTTCTTCCTTAAACACCCGATTTTAAATCTATCCCACCTATCACCCAGTACTTTCTCCAGGTTGGTTGCCACATTAATCTCCGTCATAACTAATAATGACTATCAACATGTTACAGAACGAGTCTTCCGACGCAGAAGAACAGGACGATCACTTACAGAACCTCCGAAACGTCCTATCTCCAGAAATACTCTCCCGAGCTTCAGCCCTTACCATTTCATCTAACAGTCATATTCTTGATCCGGGACTCCAAGCCCTGTACTGGCACCTTCCCCCCGCAGAAAAGGCGTTTGAGCTACGCTCAATATACTACAGCCATGCGGCGTGGATGTAAGTCGGCCTAATCAGCCCATGACCATGCATCTAATTACACTTCCAGGTACAATCCCATTTCCTTGGAAACTTTTGACAGCCAGGTATACGCTCTATTCTATGACCTTAACGCCGGTCCGAATTCAGACGATCCGCTCACTGCCCACCGCCTTTCATTGATGTTCATGGTCCTTGCCATCGGGTCCCTCATGAACACCACCCTCCCTGCATACAATATCGAAGCGGAAAAGTACCATCAACTTGCCAAAGCCGCTCTTTTCCAGCATCCTTTATTCGACGAACCCACCATCAACGCGGTTCAAGCCCTGGTATGTCCATCTCGACTGATATGTGATGTTGATCTAATCGTGGTAACACGTTGCAGTATCTCATGACCTTCTATCTGTTTTTAGCTGATCGGCACGGGAACGTCTCTGGAGCGAGATGGGCCATAATGGGTATCGCGGTCAAAGTTGGTCAAAGTGTAAGCCAAATTTGTACTGCTTCTATTCGTAAATCGTCTGACTGACAGCCGTGTTTCCGATTTCTCAGATTGGGTTGCGTAAGAACCAACAGTTACGATTTTGGCCAGGATTTGTACTAAACTTATCTTCTAGATCGCGATAGTGGAAGGTGGAAGGTCGACCCCCCAGAGACGCAGCGAAGACGCGAGCTATTCTGGGAATTGTTCACCTATGATTCTTGGCAATGCCTAACCTTTGGTCGACCACCGTCTTTCGCGCTGCCACATATAGACTGCAAACTGCCTTTCACCAATGACTCATCTGACGACCAAGCCTGTAGGTGTTCCGCTTCTCTTCGCGATATTTTGACCGGCTGATGCCGTTGATCTAGTCCATTCTTGGAAACATCGCTTCACCTCAGAATGCATGAATCTCCTCCACGACCAGGCCTTTGGGGCGAAAACACCCACCTACGCGACTGTCCTGCAACTGGACCGCAAGATGCGCGCGTTCCCTGTTCCACCCATCCTTCAGGTGGCTGGGTTCGGAAGCACCGAATCTCGGCCCGGAGGTTATCCGGAATCCATCATGTTGACGTTGCAACGGCATATCGTCCTTGCTATCAGGGAGATGAGTGAGTACTCGTTGTCGCGTTCCAGTAGGTAGTCGATGAATCGTGCCTTTTGCAGACCTCTTGTACCTCCACCGAAGTTTCTTTGCGCGAGCAATAAGTGATCATCCTAAAGACCCTTTAGGAAGCCCGTATGGCACGTCTGTAATTGCTGCATATCGCAGTGCGGGCTCTCTCGTTGCTTTGATGCGTAATCTTCATTCCCAGCTGGAAACGATAAGCGAAAGAATATGGTTTTTATGGACCCATATGTTCTCATGCGCTGTAAGTTTTTCAGCGTGATTTGTTGTGTTTTACTGATGTTAGCGCGGTGAAGATTATTTTGGGGTCAATCGTGACTCGGTGTCCTTCGATGAGCCTTGCACCTTCTGCGCTTGTTCAGCTCGATTCAGCTTGCGAATTGTTTTCGAAAGCTGCTCGGGGTTTCCGTGCCGGGAAAGTTTTGGTCAGTCGTTTAGCGCCACTGGTCGATATCTATGAGCTTATCTAAGTGCGAACACAGGACATCATGGTAAACCTACAACAAAAGGCGCATTACAGCCTTGATGAATTCCGAAAGGGTCGAGGTTCATCTCTCAGTCGGTCTGAACCAGCGACACCTGCTGACGATAATGACGAATTGTCTGTGCTTGGTGGAAAAACGCGCTTGGTCGCGAAACAAGAACCACCATCGCCAACCATCATAGACCGCTCACCGACATCGCGCCACCCCGTAGTACCACTACCGCTATCACCTTCGATGGAGCATCCCAGCATCTGGGAGTATTTGAACTCCTTTGTGCCAAACCAAGGCCAGAACCAGAACCAAAATTCATCTCGAAATTCTTTGTCCATGCCGCCCACCCACAACAACACTTTTTCAGAGGACGTGTCTATGTATGGCATGTCGAGTCTCTCTACCCAGCCCACGTTTCAAACAGAACCGGGTTCATATGGTATAAATCATCAACCTCCAACGTCTCCTATGCATACGTTTTCCCACCATCGCCAAGGGTCGCATCCGTCCCAAATTGGGGGCATTCAGACGAATCCTTCAGAGTCCGGCTCACTTTCCTTTCCTCAATATTTCCCCGTGTATGATTACGGGACTAACATGAACGCTAGGCCGATGAACGGAAATTATGTTAACGGTAGTAATGGATTCGCGACCTCGCCGATCTCGGAAACTTCCATGCCCAATAGTGGGCGTCGCAGCTCAGGGTCCCCAGACACTAATATGCAATCGACCTGGCAGGACTTCGTCACTGAAATGGCTATGTAGCATCTTGTTATCTGTTATTGAAATTTGACATTCTATTTTCCAAGTATCTAGTCGACTTGTTTTCTTGTATTGTTGTGTACTAGTAGTAATAAGCACCAATGTACCATAGTCTTGCAGATGAAGACGAAATATCGCTGGAGTCGTTCAAGTTGAAGTTGAGCCGTTGGCATGAATCACGTGTAGGGTGTTAAATAAATAATTTCATCATTTCCATGCTAGACTTGTCTAGACCCTGCATTCACACCACAGTTCGCTACCAAACTATCTCCGCGTTCATATATACTTGATCTATCTAATGCCAATGTGCGGAACTTCCGCGAACGGTGCTGCCTTCGGACGCAACAGACCGGTAATCTTTCAGCCTCTCCCACGTCTAGTTGTCTCAGTCTCACTGTGCGGTGTGTAACAGATACAACGAAAGGTGCAGTGGGGATTTCATTACGGAAATGTAATTCATTGAACAAGTAGATTGCTTAGGTCGTCGTCTGCGGTGATGGTGCAACGGGTGAGCTGTGCTCGTTACGTCGTGTCTCTTGTGTGTATCCAGCTAACAACGCTATGCGACAGGCAAGACGTCGCTCCTTAATGTATACACGCGAGGCTTCTTCACACAAGTCTAGTACGGCTCTATCGTCGTCTTGCCATGTGTGGAAACTCATGTTCATCTGAATACCACAGCGAACCCACGGTTTTCGAAAACTATGTGCATGACCTATACGTCGACGATCAGCTAGTCGAATTGAGCCTATGGGACACTGCTGGTACATGTTTTTTATTCACAATCGTTCGTGCTTTGTGCCGTAACATCTGACAGATTCCTTTGACGTGACCAGGACAAGAAGAGTTTGACAGATTACGCTCATTATCGTATGCAGAGACGCATGTTATCATGATCTGTTTCTCGGTTTGCTTGCTTCTTCCCTTATTTTCGAGCTCCTAATAACCGCTTTTATTGGCCTAAATAGGTCGATAACCCAACGTCGTTAGAAAATGTAGAGTCAAAAGTGAGCTTCATTTTCATTGACTTGATACCTTATACAAATTAGAATTTTTGTTTGACAGTGGATAGACGAAATTGTGGAATACTGTCCAGGTGTCAAGGTGCTCATGTTGATTCCTTTTGCAGTAATTTTCTGACTATTTCCAATTTGCAGCTCGTGCTAGTCGGTTTGTCGGCTGTATTATCGTTCCCAAATCCTCACTGACATGGGACTTATTTTATACGTCAGCCTTGAAATGTGATCTGCGAGATGATAGACCAGTAAGAGAACGACTGCAACGGTACGGGACACACGCAGTGCAGTACGAGGAGGGGCTTGCAGTTGCAAGGCGAATACGAGCAAGTCGGTATCTAGGTCTGTGTCATTGTCTGTCCGCTACAGCTTTCAAGCTCGCCGCTCATCTTCGCTATCCGGTTTCTCAATAATAGAATGTAGTTCGAAGCACAATCGTGGGGTCACCGAAGTCTTCTATGAGGCAGCAAGGGTATCACTTAGCACCCGCCCGAAGGGGCCAAGTGAGGGTGGATGTATTGTGATGTGATCTTACGATAGATGGACTTGAGCTGCGCACACACATGTATACTGATCGTGACAGGGCTGGATACCGACGTCTATCTTGGATCCACTTTGTATTCTTCTATCATCAACATCGATACCACGGGCCTTCATTATGTATACCTCCCTCCTACTGTACACCTTTTTAGTTAATTCACTGGTGGAGGAAATGTAATTTCAGATACATGATTTGGGTCGGTCGTCTAATGCAAATAAGTCGTGGGGACCATGGAAGTAATAATGTTGCTAGCCAATGAGTCGAGGCTGTCTCATATACGTACCCCGCTTTGTGTACATCTCCATCATCCTTAGATACATATACATTCAACCATAATGGCTGGATGCAATGTCAATGAAAGCATGAAGAAAAACCATCCAATTATGAAAACAATGTGGGTGAACAGTGAAACATTATATATATGCTATAGAAGTATGACCAGGAGACAGGAGTAAATCAATAAGCATAGCCGGTCATAGCCTGTAAAACGAACCAATCAGTGCATTGAAATGGGTAAGCAAAGAAGTTGTGTACCGGTGGTATGCCATTAATTGGTGGAGCCTGTCCACCATACCTATGATGACAATCCCATTAGTCGAGTATGCGAGAATATAAGATCGGTTATGGTCATTACCCATTCGTCAATAGCAGTGTACCTCCAAAGCCAGGGTTGATAATCGGAGCCTCCGATTCAACCTGCTCCTTTTGCGCGTCCTTCTTCGCTCGCTCCTTGACCTCCTTCTCCAACTGTACCAACTATCACCCATTATTTATGAGCATCCAAAATAATAGCACAACTAAAACAGCCTTACTTTCTCAACCAACGACCGCTGCATCTGGATTCGGAATGGCATGTAGAAGTCATTCAGCCCATGCTGCCATGATAGCTCCTCAACGACATCCGAACGTAACAGATCGAAGCAGACGTAGAGAGTTGCGGCGAAACACTCCTTATTCCCAATGTCAACGAAGTATGACAAGAGTTCTTCCGCAACTTCAGTTGAGCCAGAGGCGGCTGCAGTGATGATAGCATCTTTGAAGAGCCTATCCTGTTTTGACAGGGATATTGATTCTTCCCAGCGTTTGTTTTTCTGAAAGATGATGGTGTTAGCAGAAGTACAAGACTACGGTCTCGCTTATACCTTGTAAAGATGCGCGGCCAATCTACGGAATTCGAGAAGTTGATGCCGCTCAAGTTCTTGCGCAAGGCTAATGTTGTTGAAATTGTCAAAGCTGTCGATGGAATCCCGAAGCGTCTTGTAGTCTTCTTCCTCGATGAGCAATTGGTTGTAAGCATCGTTCACGGCCTCGATGTTAAGCTGACGCGAAATATTGAGATAAGACTGACAAGACGATGAGATGATCTGAGGGCTTACGTGTTGCACGGCAATGAGATATGACCGTATGAGGGGAATGTGGTCGATTTGGCGGAACACGCGAACAACACGACTATGGTCAATGCGAGGAATAAGGACCGTCAACAGATCTGTCAACAGTGTAGGTTGTTCCTGCAGGTAGAATGTCAAGGCTTTGTAGTAGCTGGGAAAAGATGATAAGCGATATTAGCAAGGTGAAGTTCTAGTGGGACACACATCTCGACGTTAGCCGCTCGGACAATAACATCCTTGAACTGATTGTGCTCCCATGCATCGGCTGATCGTTCAATCATGGCCAGGGCTGCATTATCCTGACGTAGTGTCATCAATTACACAAAAACCTACTAGGTTGTGCATTCAACGCACAAATTCATCATATTTGATGTAAAGGAAAACTAGTTCAGGCCACAGATGTGCCTTCTCAGCAGCTTTGATGACCTGTTGGATATTTTCAGATATCTAGCATAGTGAATGAGATCAATCCGCTTACCTTGGGAATATTGATGCGAGAAACAAACAACTTCAGGTGTTCCATTACTGACAGGTGGTCAATATACGAAGAACGAGATAAATGGTCAAGTAACTCACGTTTTGCAGGTCTATATTTGCTTAGGAGAATCGAGAGCTCCGTGAAGATACCCATATGTGCACGTTCCAAACTCAGACCCGCCTCTAGCAAGCTTACAATCTCCTCGAAATGACCGCGTCGCTCATACATCTGGACCAAAGCATTGAGTTCCTCCTAAAAATTTTCCGTCAATTGATGAATTGCAGCAAATGGTAGAATGTCATACAGCATGTACAATGATATTGAGACCACAAATTTGGGCCTGAAAGCATTGTTAGTACAGCACCATAGGACTTATGACCTCAACACACCAGTCGGAACTCAGACTTCTCGATACAAGCCGCATGAACCTGTTTCCAGACCCTATTTAATCGAGTCAGCTGCAGTCCTTAGGCCAGCGATTGCACTTACTGTGTATTCCCAGCCTTTCTAGCACTTTCGACAGCAGCCTGATTTTCACCAAGGTAGATTAGGGTAGTCGCTAGACGCGCCCAGTTAGAGATACTGCTGAAAAGTAGCCTGGCAGCTTGGTACAGCTCGTCCTCGAAGCACTTCTCTCCAACCTCCAGGATGTCAGCAACATTTGTCATACCCAAGAAGTCCTCCATGTCGTGAAGACGATCAGTTTTTGCGTATGCATATGCCAACTCTGTATCGATCTTTGGTTCGCGGAGGGACTTGCGAGCCATTTGGAGGAACCGTACGAGGTCATCATGTTTGCCCGCACGATTAGAGATTTCGACAACTTCCATGAAGTTCGATGGGTCTCCTGCCTTGATGTAGGAGTCTATAAAGCTCAGATCAGTAGTGCATTCAAACAAGAAGTTCCCTTATGCTCACCGATAGAGTCCTTAATACGAAGACCATCCAGCTGGGCTTTGGCAAGCCTACTCCAAACCTCCGGTTTGTTAATCTTGGTTGCGAAGTCGAGACCACGATCGATAGAAACGATATGCTCCACAAGGACGTTGATCGCCATGGTATGCTGGTCGTATTTCTTATAGATCGTAAGGGCTTCTTCAAATAGACCATGGTCGGTTGCAATCTTTGCGATCTCACTAGCATCGTAATTTTCAAGCTTGCTGATGTAGCCCACGACCTTACCCTTGTCAGCACGGATAGCGGTGAGCAATAAGAGATTCTGTAGATTCTTGTTGTCACTGAAAGGGGACGGCTCGATGATGATTTTCTCGAGGAGTTCAATAAGCTCAATGGGAAGGTCGGCTTGGAGGAAGGCTTTCACAGTAATTGACACATCGTCAGGGTCGGTGCATTCTGGAAGGGCAGTCGCAACAAGCTGTTTAACAGATTTATTAGTTGAACAAGTCCAATGTGCAAGATATCATACCTGATCAATAAGCTGACGGCGGTGAATGTTGTCGTGCACGAGAACTTGTGCCCACAGATCAGGCTGGCGACGCTTGACAAGGTAGCGAGCCTGCTGCTTGAACATCGAATTATCGTTGGTGATCGAAATCAACTCATCGTCGCAGAAACCCTTAGCATAAGCAATGTATGCTAGGTAAGGATCCCGCGCTTCGCAAAATTTACCAACAACCAAAGGCTCGTACAGCTTGAGACTCCTTGTCAGATCGAAATAGATATAGAGTACAATGCAAGTTGACTCACGTTGTTCTCCTTGAGGAATTGCTCAGGGTTGTTATTGCTGTCGATGTAAATCTTTGCAATAGCATTGAAAACAGCGGCATCTTGACTTCCAGCTTGCACCCGTGCTTCAAGCCAGGGAAGAATCAACTTCAGCCGGTTACGCTGCTCCACCTCATGCACAAGCTCGTCAATGGGGAAATTACCAGTGACTGAAGCCAGCAGCCCTTTGATAGTAACCTCGTCGCAGTCGACATCGAGAAGGCCGCCAACAACCTGCGGAGTTCGAACCGAATTAACACGTTGGACGTAGACCTCAATGAATTTCGTAAGCCCATTTTGGTAGAGATAGAGGACAAGGTCGTGCACGAAGTCGAAGCGATCGCAGACGATGATGAGAGGAAGCTGGTCAGAGAGCTTGGCCTCTTTGAGGAAGTTCTTGACCTTCTCAGGGTTGTAAAAGTTGCTCTCCCTGCAGATGCGTTCCACTTCACGGATTTGGCCGGTCCTTGTGGCAGCCTGAATGTACTTGAAGTGAACCTCGGGATCTTCACTAAGGTTGACAACAGAGCCGAGGTAGTAGTAGAGGCCTATTAACAGGACCTCGTTAGACTCGCATAGATTAAAAGCTGCAGGATAATACCTTCGAAACTCTTGAAGGACTCGAACATCTCGATGAGTTTCACAGGACCCAGGATGTCCGAGTATTTCGTCGCAATCTGGACAACGACTTGCAGATTTTGGCGGATATTGACTCGTAACATTTCATGCAAACACGCCATTGACTGCTCTGTGGTTAGACGGCTGAAATAATTGATGAGCCACTATGAGATGCGTGAGTACAGACAGACAGATGTGCTCGCGACAATGGACACGAACGTCTGGTTGCAGAGTTGTGGTATGGACGATAGCACGCTTGATGTCCGCCAGATCTTCATAATGCTCAAGTGCCTTGTGTGTAATATTAGCGTAAAGGCCATTCTGCGAGACGTTGCACCTACCCGAGACAAGAGACCAGCCTTCTCGCAAAGGTTGGCAATCCGGGGACGGTCATAGTGTGTAAACATCTCATTGCCAAGGATAGCGTCGGCAACCTGAGGAGCGTGGACAAGGTTCATCTCCAGTAGACGTGTTTGTAAGTGTCCTTGCTCGGACTTGTTGTCCTTGAGCGCATCGAGTAAGAATGAAGTCGCAGGTTGAATCATGTTCTGGGACATGAAAATGTCAACCACCTGGACGAAGAATGGTGTTTAATGTCGGATACAAAAAGAACCTCGGTAGTCAATGACGTACCCGCTCGATATCTACCAGAGGACCAAGTTCATCATTAACCAGTTGGGTCGCGAACTCCGCTCCCTTCTCTGGATTCGTGCGCATGATATGCTGCAGCAGGGCAGCATAGTCGGGGCTATAACCGACCTTCTTAGAGTATAAGACTATCTTCTCCGTCTGACCGGTCTCGGCAAAGCATGCGATGACTTTGTTCGGTACGTTTGCTCGGAGATAGACGCTTAACGCGAGGGTCATGTCATGAAGACGCACGATATCCCCGAGTTCCTCGCTGCATGTCAGCTGTGCAGATGGTTAGCTACAGGGAATGGTTGAACGTGGAAGGACATGTACCTTGTTTTCTTTCAGCCACTTCTCTAGAAGCTGCTTGCGGCCTTGTTGGAGGACGGGACGCGCAAGTTCCAGGGATTCGAGATGATTTAATTCACCTTTCTCGAGGAGGATGCCGAAATATTGGAGAATGGGAGAAAGCCCACCAGGCGGTGTGGGAGCTTGCTTGAACGACTCGATGACTTGAACAGTTCGTAGAATGCCCTAGTTACAGTCAAGAGTGAGAACAGCCAAGAGTATGAAATAGAACAGATATTACCCTCGGTGAATTCGCTGCAATCTTCGCCGCCTCACCAAACTGCCCGCTTTGAAACAGCTGTTGGTACTGCTTGACATAGAGGTCATCAGCACCAGGGAGATTAGCGCGGCTGGCCAGCTTGAACGCGAGGTCGGTGTTGTTGAGCGTCGTTAAAATGTATGGAATGATGGTTTGCTCATCAACATTCACGCTGAGTACTTGTCCCTTCTTGTTGACACCAATGATACCATTCGTTGCCTCGTGCTCCGCAGTAACGAAGATGGTTTCTCCAGAGATTCGGTTCATGTACACGCATGCACCAGATTCAAGGTCATAAAGATGTATGAAGCCATACTTCGTCACCAGATAGACAATGCCGTGTTTCTTGGACACCTGCATGGCAACAGGGAAGTCATTGGTAGCCTCAGGAGGGAAGTACACGTCAACAGCTTTCTTAGCAAAGGGTGGATCAGGTGCCGTATGGTCAATCTCAACGACATGGAGCTGTAGCATATGAAGTTGAAGTAGGTCTTTGTGGTAAATGGAGAGAGAGAACACATACCTTGGCGCCGGTTGCCGTGCGTACGGCAAACGTAAACAGCTTTGTCGGGGATTGATGTCCATCTTGCTTGACCTCCGCAAACGACGCTGCATGTCCTTCAATGGGTTGACTGACGCCCCGATCCCTGCTATATAGCTGCATGGAGCCTTTGACCTTGAATGCAGAAGGGTTTGTTGTATTTCCAGAGATACCAATGAGAACGAGCCATTTTTCATCAGGCGTGACACGGTAGTTGATTATTTGTGCGCCAGCTAGAGTGGGATGGCGGTCGAAGACCTTCTGGGGTGTGCTCTGATCGGCAATGGACCAATGATACACGGAGGAATCGGTGACCATGCCAATGGTAGTTTCCGAGACCCATTTCCAGAAAACGATGTCCTCGTTGTTTGTGTGCGACTTGACCTTTTGCTTGGTGTCAATATTGAATATTTGTAGTGTACGAGCAGCTGCATAAATTGAGCTCCAAGGACAACACAGTGCGGACAAAACATACCTTTCAATGCCAAAATCTTTTGAGATGGGTGCATAATGGCCGAGTCGGCGGATATTGGGCGACGGAGGAGGCTGTTCGCATCGGTGAGGTCGATTATAACGACTTGGTCTCGCTCGTTGACTTTTTCCCGCACACAAATGAAGTGGTCGGATTCTAACGTCAAAGTCTGCAAAAAAAACTCATCAGTTTGCTTTGCTTGTACCCTTGGTCCACTTCTCAACCAACCTGTGGTGAGGGTCAGTACACATGCACGCCAGCAAAACGTTGTCGCGTCAACGAACCTGAAACGATATTGAAGCTGGCTGAACACCGAGACTAGAGAGCTGAAGATGCTCGCAGAAAGCAATGGGTTTTGAGATATCCATGGCAGCAATGAGGAATGGGTTACTCAAACAAGCCGCTCGGTCGTGTTGGACGGCAGAAAGACGAATGAGTAACTTTATTTGGTGTTGTTACTTTGTCATACCGCAGCTTTGCAATACGCAGCCAAAGTTTGCTGGCAAGGAGTACACAACGTCTAAAGTTATCTATTTGGAATGTACAAGATACATGATGATCATCCTGCGAGAGCTAAAGCTTCCTCTAACTCGTCATCGCCGTTTGCCAAGGTAGCAGCTGGTGGTGCATTCCCGTATAGTATTCGCTGAGCAACGATCGCTAGACGGCGTTCAAGATTTTAATATTATGCAAATTCGTCAAGGGTACGTAGTATGCTTACCAAAGTCAATCGATAACTGGAAAATAGCGCATACTTTGAATTGGAGCGGGGAAGATAAGAGGAAAAAGTAAACAGTTCTGCATCCAAATCAGTACTACAGGTGCACGAGTGACGAAAATATACGCTTGCTTGAAGGCGTCTCCTCCTACCCAGCCAATGAGCGTTGACATCCGAAAACCATACAGTGATCGTTGTCGATAGTTACTAAAAGCCTTCCTCAGTGACACCCCAACAAAACAACAAAATACACACCTGATGAGCTGCGGAATGGGAAGAGTACTCTCAAGTCCCAGTGCAGCGAAGCCAAGAATAGAAACAAATATACTAGAACGACTGAAGATCAGGAAAAGGATAGTTTGACAGAGTCTAACGCATAGCGTGTCGTCATAAACAGACTGTGCCATGAAAGTAATAGAAGGAGCATACATGAAGCCCGCAAGAAATTCAATATGCTGGGTATACGTCTGCCACTGCCAAAATGAGAAAGGGCGACTTGATCCTCCATGAACCTCTGGACTGATTCCTGAACGATAAATTATGCATAGGTAGAGTAGAGCGAGCTGAAGAAAACGCGACGCTCGTTACAATTGAGAAGCTTTGTAGATCTTACACTTGCCTGTGCCAGAATCATGAGAATTGACTGGAGTAACAACGCAAACTCAAAATGCTCCCTTAAATAGTAATTAGTCATAACACGGTCTGGAGCGAAAGAACTCACCCTAGCCAGAAGAAGCATCTTGTTATGTTAGCAATTAGCCTGTACGAAGCGTCAGAAATGGTCCAGCTATCTATGGACAACGGGAATATAATGACAGAATAGCGCAAACATCACGGGAAAATCCTGTAGAGTCCCTATGCGCCACGGTCAGTAAAAAAGAAGAACATGCATATAAGAGATGAGCGCGCTTTTTACGGACAATAGACACAGCTTGGTCAGCGTATACCTACAGTTGAACACGTCATGACTAGCATTAAACTCTGAGAGACAGTTTTCGAACTAGTGGAGGGCCAACGGCCATGCCTATTGAGGCCACTGTAGAGATCCAGGACATTGCGAGCTCGACGACGTATTGCCAGAGAGCGCGGTCTTTGCATCTATTTTTATCTGTTTACTTGCTGCCCCCCCGCCAAATTCGAACACTTGAATTTTTGATTCCGCTGCTTCGCGTGGAGTTGGATACCGTTGGGTAGATACTCAACGCATATCTCATCTTCACCTGTGTTGAACAACTACACCATAACATTTTTATTGCTCAGAGTTAATGGAGAAAGATGCTGCAGAGGTCAAAAAGGCTCTAGCAACGGGCGCGTTGAAGGAGACACATACATCTCCAAGTGAGTATCTGTATCTGCATGCTGATATCCCGATGGATTTGACCGTTTCTGCAGTACCACCAATAGTTTGCTACTGTCTCGCTTCCATCTTGATGACTGTTGTAAATAAAGTACGCAGCCAGTCTTATTTGTGTCATTCTGGCTTGACCAAAGATTGTTATTCTAGTTTGTCGTGTCCGGGGCAAATTTCTCCATGAATTTTCTGCTACTTGCAATCCAATCAGTAGTCTGTGTGGCTTGCGTTACCGGCGTCAAGAGGGCTGGTGTCATCTCTTTTAGAGCTTTTGACACGCAAGACGCGAAAACATGGTTTCCGATCAGCTTTCTGCTTGTCAGCGTAATTTACACTGGGTCGAAAAGTCTAGTAAGAGCGTCTTTGATTTCTGAAGACACGACACGCGACGTTGGTTTTCATAGCAATTCTTGAGCATCCCGGTTTATACGATATTCAAGAATTTGACTATCATTCTAATTGTGTGTATGGTTTTCTTGATCAGGTATCCAGCCACATTTCTCACGTCCCCGCCGTCTCAAGGCATATGGAGAAGTCATCTGGTTCGAAGGGCGGGTGACTGGTCTTACCTTCGTATCATTCATTTTCATGGTAAGTTCCGTGTGCTATACGACGCTAAATGGATATTTGACCGAGTTGTAGGTGCTATCATCTGTCATTGCTTCTTGGTCAGACTTCTCCGGCGCTTTCGGTAACTCTGTCCCTGCTGCGAGCAATGGCATCAGCGCAGGTGCGCTCCAAGCTGTGAGAGGCGCTGTGCAAAACCTCAATATCGGCTACTTTTGGATGCTGGTGAACTGCCTCACAAGTGCAGCCTATGTAGGTTCCTTATCTCCACGTTGCCTTGTTTAGGTCAGCTGAAGTTCTCACCTTAGGTTCTCGCAATGCGAAAGCGGATAAAAGTCACTGGATTCTCAGATTGGGATTCTATGTTCTACAATAATCTATTGTGTATCCCGATTTTGACCATCTGCTCAATCATCTTGGAAGACTGGGGCACGGAAAATCTCAACCGTAATTTGTATGTTAAACACCTAACTTGAGACCTGTCTGATATGTGCACCCGGTCTTTTAGCCCTTCAGACACGCGGACGTTTTTGTTAACGACCATCGCTTTCTCCGGCGCCGCTGCCGTAGGCATCTCGTACACGACGGCCTGGTGTATCCGCGTGACAAGCAGCACAACGTACAGGTACATCCGTCACTTGGCATCCCAACACAAACTACTAAGCTAACTGTTATCAGTATGGTAGGCGCACTGAACAAGCTTCCAGTCGCCGCGTCCGGAATGCTATTTTTCGGCGACCCTGTCACACCGAGCTCAGTGTCAGCAGTGGGTGTGGGCTTTTTCGCAGGGCTAGTGTATGCTGTGGCGAAGAATAATCAAAAGAAAGGGAACAGCCGAAAAGAGGCGGCGGCTGTTCTACCCCTAGTTGATCGGGACCATGCGCGCCAAGGTTCGGAGACTGACAGGAGGTAGATCGTGACTTTGGGGAAAGTTCACGAAGATGAGCTATCTGGTGATGTGATCATGGATCGCTGAAATCCGCACAAACGGGATCGTTGAAGGTTTCGCTATCAATTGGGACGATACACCTGGATGCCTAGGATATATACCACGGAAGGGGAGCCGCAATGGTTTGGTTACTGTTGCATGGATAGTAATTGGAGGTCGCCCTGGGATATACCGAACAACTAATATTAGAACATGTTCTTGGCAGCTTCAAGCTTTTTAAAACTTCTAAGATAACGTACTGGAATGAGTCAAGCTTCAAGTCCAGAGTTGAAATTAAATTAACATCACAGGGTTCTCCAGGCAACTCCATCAGATGCAGTCAATGTTAACGTTATGTAACGAAGTCCTGGAACACGGAGAGGTGGAGTCGATTCAGCTCTATGTAGATCTCTTGCTACATTCTTCGTGATGCGTGTCGGACCAACTTGAACATCGCAATATCAACTAAGCGCTAGATATGTGAAAAAGCGGTGTTAAGCATAGGTACAAATTGAAGCCCCGTACCACGAGACAAGAATGTTCACAAGGGCCAGGAGTTGCGTGGAATGGCACAGTAAAAAACACCGTTCCCGAGGGATTGTTTGAAATGAACGGTTGAACATTGGACCAGAGATATAAGAAGATGAGACCGAGGTTGAGCAAGACAATGCGGATCCTCGGGGAGCAGCAGAGGGTTGAATTTGCAAAGTAGCCGCAGCCGGTGTTTGCGGTAAGCGGATCTGCGGATCTTGTAGAGTGGCGGCGGACGAAAACGGGCATTGACAGGAGATTCGCGGAATGTGTGGAGATCTGCTAGTTTTGAATTTCGCATAAATCGATTGGGGTAGCGATGAGACAGATTTATAGCAGGAGTAACCGAGAGTTGTGTGATTGAGATCTGTCCCTTGATGAATACTAGATAAACGTTCGTGACGTACTTAAGGACCGTTATCAACTTATCTACCCTCTATCTCTCTCCCCCATCATGGCTTCACAATCCTTGCATCCCCCTCGTCTTGCTGGCCTTTTCGCCGGCTCTCCAAGTGCTCCTGGCACTCCTGTCCACTCCATCCAGACTATGAGAAGGAAAGCTGCAGGTCATGGTGGTCCTTTAACAAAGATCTTGGTAGCAAATCGTGGCGTATGTTCCCCTTTCTTCTTTATCTTTCATCTCAATGTATTTCGTTATAGGAAATCGCCATACGTGTCTTCCGTACCGCCCATGAGTTGGCAATGCACACTGTCGCAATCTATTCCTATGAGGACCGCCTATCGGCTCATCGTCAAAAGGTCTGGGATCATTTAATTATCCGCTTCCCTGATTTTCTCTTGTTCATTTTCGGATAAACAGTCAGACGAAGCCTACCAAGTTGGCAAGGGATTGACTCCAGTTGGAGCATACCTCGCTCAAGATGATATCATAAGAATTGCTCTCGAGCATGGTGTAGATATGATCCATCCGGGGTAAAACGAATCCTCGTTCTATAGGCTGGACCATATCCAATTGTCGCTTTTTCAGATATGGTTTCCTATCCGAGAACGCCGAGTTCGCAAGAAAAGTTGAACAAGCTGGTCTCGCTTTTGTTGGTCCTTCTCCCGAAGTTATCGATGGCCTCGGTGACAAGACCAAGGCTCGCACTCTTGGTATGATTAAGATTTGATTCTCGCGTATACCTTCTTATACGCGCAATAGCGATGAAAGTCGGGGTTCCCGTTGTACCTGGCACACCAGGACCCGTCGACTCTTACGAAGATGGCGCTTCGTTTATCAAAGAATATGGCTTTCCAGGTTCGTACTACTGTCACATCAAGACTTTCATATTGTAACTTGCAATTATACAAGTCATCATCAAGGCTGCTATGGGTGGTGGTGGACGTGGCATGCGTGTTGTGCGCGAACAATCCGACTTCCAGAGCTCCTTTGAACGCGCCGTCAGTGAAGCAAAATCAGCTTTCGGCGACGGTACTGTCTTTATCGAACGATTCCTTGAGCGCCCTCGTCACATTGAAGTACAAATTCTTGCCGATGCTCAAGGCAACACCATCCACTTGTTCGAGCGTGACTGTTCAGTCCAGCGTCGGCACCAAAAGGTCGTGGAAGTCGCGCCTGCGACGCATCTTCCGGAAGAGGTCAGACAGGCTATTTTGAATGATGCCATCAGGCTCGCAAAAAGTGTTGGTTACAGAAATGCCGGTACCGCCGAGTTTTTGGTCGATCAGATGGGAAGGCACTACTTCATTGAGATCAACCCGCGTATACAAGTCGAGCATACCATTACTGGTAAGTAGAAATACGAGAATCCAAGCCGACGTGTTGCTGATAAATGCGCCCTTGCAGAGGAGATCACGGGCATTGATATCGTTGCGGCACAAATTCAAATCGCAGCTGGTGCAACTCTGCCTCAGCTTGGTCTCACACAGGATGCTATTACCAAGCGTGGCTTCGCGATTCAGTGCCGTGTTACCACCGAGGACGCATCTCTAGGCTTCCAACCCGATACAGGAAAGATCGAGGTCTACCGAAGTGCCGGCGGTAATGGTGTCCGTCTTGATGCTAGTTCTGGTTTCGCTGGAGCACAGATCACTGTTAGTTGCTCAAATACTAGAATACTTCCTTACTTGACGATTCGCATTTAGCCTCATTATGACAGCTTATTGGTCAAGTGCACGGTGAGTGGGACGACCTACGAGGTTGCTCGTCGCAAGATGCTGCGGGCACTAGTAGAATTCCGGATCCGTGGTGTCAAGGTAAAGGACAGCCATACCTATTTTTCCGTCGTGCTGATTTACAGCATCTTAGACTAATATACCGTTCCTTTTCCGACTCCTTACCCATGATATCTTCATCGGAGGAAAAACTTGGACAACTGTTCGTTGCACCTATCATGATTAATTCTAACTTCAACGACCTCATTTTTCCACAGTTCATCGACGACACGCCTGATCTTTTCAAGCTGGTACAGAGCCAGAACCGTGCACAAAAACTCCTCGCATATCTTGGAGACCTTGCTGTCAACGGAAGCTCCATCAAGGGTCAGACCGTGAGTAGAGTAGACGCACCGCTATTTGCGCGTTCAAGCTAATCGGATCACCTGAACAGGGCGAGCCTGGTCTCAAAACCGACATTGTCATCCCTAAGTTACAAAACCGGGAGGACCCCGAAAACGGCCCTCCAGTTGACCCATACCTGCCGTGCACTGTTGGCTGGCGGAACATCATCGTCGAACACGGCCCGGAGGCGTTCGCGAAGGCCGTCCGCGAGTATCCAGGATGTTTGATCATGGACACGACGTGGCGTGACGCGCACCAGTCTCTGCTCGCTACACGTCTGCGCACGATTGATATGGTGAACATCGCAAAAGAAACGAGTTACGCTTTGGCAAATGCTTATAGTATTGAGTGCTGGGGTGGCGCGACGTTTGATGTGGCGATGCGATTCTTATATGAAGATCCTTGGGAACGTCTGGTATGTTTTTTTTTGCCTCCAACTGGGTTGCCAGGTTGTTCAATAGATCTTTAGAGAAAACTTCGTACCCTAGTTCCCAACATCCCCTTCCAGGCCCTTGTTCGGGGTGCAAATGGTGTTGGCTACACGAGCTATCCGTGAGGCCTATTTTGCTAAGCAACAGCTCTTTTTGGAAATCTCACCGTACTGTGCAGTGATAACGCGATCTATGATTTCTCAAAGAAGGCAGTCGAGAACGGTCTTGATATATTCAGGGTGTTTGACTCGCTGAATTACTTTGGTGGGTGCTAATGTTGATTGAAGCTTTTGATCCTCGACTAAGTCGTTTTCTGTATAGAAAACGTAAGCGGGTTCATTTAATTTTCTAGAGCCACTTTGTCTAAAAGATTGTAGATGAGATTGGGTATCGACGCTGCGAAAAAGGCGGGCGGTGTTGTCGAGGCCGTCGTATGTTACAGCGGCGATGTCGCTAGCCCCAAGGAGAAGAAGTACACATTACAGTACTACCTCGACTTTGTGGATCAACTCGTGCAGGAAGGCATTCACGTCCTTGGTGTCAAAGATATGGCCGGTCTATTGAAGCCGGAGGCGGCGAAACTGTGAGACGAGCCATGCTGATAGGCACTTGGCTTGACCTAACTGATATTGGATTGCTGGATAGTCTCATTGGTGCCATCAGAAAGGCGCACCCTGATCTTCCCATCCACGTTCACTCTCACGATACTGCAGGTATTGCTGCCGCCAGCATGATCGCGTGTGCTGCAGCGGGTGCGGATGTCGTTGACGTCGCTATTGATAGTGGGTATTATTTTGATTTATGTCTAATCAAGAGGCTTATGGGATGTGATTCTCAGGCATGTCTGGACTGACTTCTCAGCCCTCTATGGGTGCTGTGTGTATGGCTTTGGAGCAAACGAACATGGGGACAGGAATCCGATATGACGACATCCAGGCGCTGAATTCCTACTGGACACAAGTTCGCGTGTTGTACAACTGCTTCGAAGCCAATGTTCGGGCATCCGATTCCAGTGTCTTCGACCATGAGATGCCAGGTGGACAATATACTAATCTTATGGTGCATACTTCGATTAGCTAGCATTCTGCTACTCTTTATCTGATGTTGTTTTTCAACATAGTTCCAAGCATCGCAGCTTGGCTTAGGCACACAATGGGAAGGCGGGTGCCCTTTATGTTGATTCCTGTTTCATAATTCTTATAGAGAATTTCTCCAGAGATCAAGCGGAAGTATATTGAAGCCAATGAACTTGTATGTAATTGTCTTCTATGACATAATCCTGTGAACTGATTCTCTTGCAGTGTGGAAATATCATCAAGGTTTGGAACTTACATACACTAGTTCTTGGCCATCCATTAAGTGGAACATCGTAGGTCACGCCGTCATCGAAGGTCGTGGGTGACTTCGCCCAGTGGATGACGTCGAACTCTTTCTCTAAAGCCGATGTACTTGCAAAAGCCGAGAACCTGGACTTCCCATCCTCGGTCGTCGAGTTCTTCCAGGGTTACCTCGGACAGCCCGTGGGAGGTTTCCCAGAGCCTTTGCGCACCAAAATCATTAGGAATAAACCCAGAATTGACGGTCGTCCCGGTGCGAACATGGAACCTCTAGATTTCAAGAAGATCAAAGCGGAGTTGAGGAGCAAGTTTGGAAAGCACATCACAGATGCGGACGTGACCTCATATGTGATGTACCCGAAGGTCTGTACTCATCATTGCAGTTCATTTTTATCGTTAACCAGGTCTCGTGTCTTGTAGGTTTTCGAGGAGTACCAAGGTTTCATTGAGAAGTATGGCGATCTGAGGTTAGTTATTATTATGCCTTCGAAGGGATGTACCGATGTTGACGAACACGATGTGTCAGCGTTCTTCCTACACGCTATTTCCTGGGTCGTCCTGACACAGGCGAGGAGATGCATATATCCATCGAGAAAGGCAAGACACTAATCATCCGTCTAATGGCGGTGGGCCCTGTCGTCGAGGGACAAGCTCAGCGCGATGTGTGGTTTGAAGTCAATGGAGAAGTAAGCTTTGTTTCTGTTTCCATTGGCCGCGTAGTCCTAAAACCATGCATCAGGTCCGCCCAGTGTCAGTTGAAGATAAGAATTCAGCTGTTGAAACCGTTTCACGGGAGAAAGCAACGAGTGATCCTGGATCAGTTGGCGCCCCCATGTCGGGTGTGGTCGTTGAAGTCAGAGTCAAGGAAGGTCAGGAGATTAAAAAGGGAGACCCCCTTTGTGGTGAGTGATATAGTGATATAGGTAAAGTATGACACCTGACAGCCTCTTTCAGTCCTCAGCGCCATGAAGGCAAGTTGCAAACATTCCTTCATAGTGATCATACTAACCCTACCCATAGATGGAGTCTGCTGTCACAGCACCTGTGTCTGGTCATATCAAACGCGTCGTGGTTCAGGAAGGTATGTGTAACTTGAAAAGGTAACCCTTCGTTAGCTGAATTTGTGCGCTAGGGGACTCGATCAATCAAGGAGATCTCACAGTAGAGATCGTTCACTAAATTTATGTATACAACATTCAATGTACAACATCAGAACTTTCAGTTTCAATAGGATAAGATTTAGTAGAGCAATGAAATGTGTAAATACCGATCAGCGACAAATCTGCGTTACATGCACTGGAAGGCATTATACTGCCTGAGAAGTACTGTGAAAGTATGCTGACAGTATTCCTTGCATTAGAATCATTTTGGAAGTATTGTACCGTATACGCGTACTTAGACAGTGCTGAAGGTACCGAAGTAGTACATTGCCAAGGAGATAGCTTCGGAGGGTACTGGTATGACCAGCGCCATAGCCAGTACTAGTACTAAGTAAAGTAAGATGCATGTTATTTCAGTCGCCGGCAAAGTGACGCACTTGCCAAGGTCGGAGCCTTCAGCATAGTACTTAACCGTGACATATTACATGTAAGCGAGGGTCATCCGAGTCAAGGTAACGAACGCTCTTTGCAAAAATTGAATCTGTGCCAGGATGGGCCTACCGATAATTATATATTAACCTAGTACCAGGTCATTACTTTCAAACGACTCCGATATTTATACCGTGACATTCTCATACATCACTTGCATATATATTACACGTAACACAGAGCTCATGTTGTTGTGGCTCATGCATCTTCTCATATTTAATATCAATCCCATGTTTTCTGGCATGGGATACTTCTGGAGGAGTAAAAGCGAAATCAAAAAAATTAAACAGCACCCGAGGCATCTAGTGCAAGAAGATCTAGAGCAGCCATATGTCCTCATGCAGGGAATCGCTGGGTTTCGGGACAATAATTTATTGAAGATCCAAGCTGGGTGATCCAGATACGTCCAGCCTCTGTTTCCAGACTGAGGCCAGAGCATGATGACTACGCATAAAAAGTAGTATGTTCAATTTTGCGCAAGAAGTACAACTTTTCAATTGCCGATCGCAACGAAAGCCTTTTCAACTAAGTTGGCGTGTGCAAAGACGGTGATAGTTCCTAAGGCTACGCGCATATTCTAGGGATCGAGCCCAGAGAGCCTGTACATTGTCATCGAGTCCGACGGAAAGAAATTCGTCAAGGCAGATGGATCCCCGCAGATCTCATCAAACGAGCAACTATATAGGAATGCAGGGGCCCCCCAAGAGATGGCAGACGAAGTGAACCTCTGTCCTCGGCTGGGTGAGATCTCCAAGGCTTTGGCCATCTTGCTGAGGTATTCAGTAAAAGTTGAGCCTCGTGAACCAAGTAGCCACTTTCAATTCACCCGAACCACCCACCATAGACTTGGGCCGCCAAAGCACCTAATCATGGACTCAAGAGGATGCGTTGCATTGAGGTGAGCAAGAAACAGAAAGATACCCTCAGAGTACTTCCGTAAGTCTTCGAGGCACTCCGAGTCACAATTGGAGTTCAAATTCCTAAAGCGAGTGAAATAGTCCGCTTGAAACAAAATAGGGGCAATCCTAGTCTGGTAAATGAGTTTAGTGTGGGGCATGATTCGTAGGAGCCGATGGAATTGGGATGGGATGGTATTGTTTGCCAGTAGGGTGCACTACGTGACGCCAAAGGAAGCTAGGGTTATTCCCTTGCTCTCACCACAGATCCGGTCCGCCGCATCGGAGGAAACAGCGCTATCATAGAGCATGTACGGCGAACGTGTGTGATGCAAAACTCCCTGCCCTCGTTCTTGAAGGTTGAAACTAGCAATATAGCGTCCACGCGAAGTCTTGCATATGCCCATGTTTTATTCGTTAACGGGTATATCGCGTTGCGCTTGCTAGAGTATCACGGCTACAGGATACGAGATGCCTGTTTCCAGATCTTCTAGGTCAAAGACCACTTGAGTCATGGCAAGCATGAAGGGTAGAATAATTCAATGCCGTAAAAATATTTAGAGTGTTTATGTACGGAGTCAAACCTAGTCAAACTCTACTTTGTTGTTGTTTGTAAGAAATTCTACGACTTTGTTGCGTCCATCGTCGAACTCAAGCCCGTCGCCCACCATGGTAAGCCCAAATTCCATTCTCTTTGAAATTGTTTTGTTCACTTTATTCTTATCGTAGCCTCCCCCTAAATCAAAAGGTGGAAAAATGCTCGGTCTCATCAACTGGAGACTCAAAGTTACGATCAACGATGGACGAGCGTTGACTGGGCAGATGCTTGCTTTCGATCGTCATATGAACTTGGTTTTGGCAGATTGTGAAGAATTTAGACGAGTCAGGCCCAAGAAAAAGCCAGGAGAGGAAACAGCTCCAGAGCAAGAAATGAAAAGGGCGCTTGGACTCGTAATTTTGCGAGGTGAGACTGTCGTCAGTTTGAGTGTAGAAGGACCCCCTCCTGTGGTGGACGAGGACAAGAAAAATGTGGTCCGTCTCATTCTGAACTTGGTGCGGAGTGCGATGTCGATAATCTTATCTATTCTAGCTCCCAATCGGTCCTGGTCGAGGCATGCCTGCGGGCCGCGGTATGGGAATGATGCCTCCTAGTACGTTCCAGAAATGCATCCTGTTAATTGCATACTTATCAGTTGGTTTTAGTGGGCCCCCCCTCGATGGCTCGTCCGCCAATGCCCTTTGCTCCTCCAGGCATGCCAGGACCGCCGCCTGGATTCAGGCCACCAGGCTTCCCTCCTGGTATGCCATTCCCTCCTCCTCCTGGCTTTTCTGGCCCACCTCCGGGGTGAGTTTCATCGTCTGTATACCATTTTGCGGTCAGTTGACCTGTTGACCTGTTGAACAGTTTCCAACCTCCGCAATGAGGGCTGATTGTTGTAACTATATTGTTCTAAAAAGAAAAGGAAAGTATATGGTATCCGTTTGTACTCACCTGCAACCCTGGTCGTTTAGCCATCGTCAGTTGTTGGGGTAGCACATGTACTCAGGGCTGTGATGAAGAGTCTGGGCTCGCGCAATAAAATATTACGATCCTCAATCTCATGCACGTGGCGTCTAAGGTTTCCTGCATTCAACTGCCATCGCCTCAAACAGCCTCAAATCTCGGACTTGGTTTTCACCTTCCATCTCCATGCCCGAATGAAAAGCTCTGATAGCCTATTTACAGATCATTGTTCAACATTGAATGGTGTTCGTTAGAGTTGAGAATGCTTCAACTTTGGCTAGGCTGTCATCTGACGAGATCTACTCGCCTGTCAGGATTCCCGAGTGAAACGGTACCTGACCCATCATGGAGCGTTTCGCATAATTGATATCATTCCAGTTGCTCTACTACAGCTAGCTTAGCTATGTATCAGGTGTCCAGCAGGTCCAGTGTCATCATGCTGGCCACTTGGCCTACTTGTCTGACGCAACGAATCCTAACTGACAGACACAAATCTTGATCCTACCGCTAAAAGGGCTTCAGTTATAATCTCCGATGTTACAACCAGCGCCACCAACAACAAGCTAAAAATTTTACAGAGCACCTGATGTATACCATGGATTGTAGTGGATTGTGCGCACATCATGCATCATGCATCATTCTCCCAGCACTTTATTTGCGCCCCTGCGGATTCGGACCCTTCTGCTCCCTTCTGTCAGTCTGAACAGGTCTGAACTAGGCGCGTACCTAACTTATCTGTCAATATGGCGATTTCAGATTTCTAGGTTTTCTGAAGGCACGCCCGTCGAACGATTGATTGAGGTAAGGTGTCGGTATCTTGCGCAATTTATATGGCCCTGAATTAAACTTCATCTATCTAACATTTTAGTGGCCAATGTTTGTCATTCTAGAGCCATTCCGTAAGTAACAGAATGGGCTGCGCAGCGAAGGCGCCAGGGTACGTGCCAAAAATATTCAATAACGCGTCATCACCGACAGTGTCTCAGCAAGCATGTGCTGATGCTCCGCCTATCACATACGGCGTGTACGCTGGAGAAGCCATGCACAGGCACGTGGAGAGTTACACTCTGTAAAAACGGAAATTTACAGATCTAGACCCGAAATCCAGAACAGGCTGGCAGCTTGCGTCTCGACTGTCGTAAGCCCTGCGTCAGCGGGACCTACTACGGGACCGCCGAAGTTCCCGTACCGAGAAACGAGGGAACTACAACGGGTCCTTGCAGGCTTCGTGGGGGGCTACAGGCACCGATGAGTTAGCTGCGTCCCTGGCTATTAGGGGTAATAACAATGGAGGTCGTAAGTATGTGATCAGCACTCTGCTTCACGTCAGTAGACGTCAGTTTACTGGTTCGATCAGGGTCTAGCTCTTGTATTGTAATCTCGAGTGACCGAGCTCCGGTACGCTCATATCCGTGACCTGGCAATTTAGGACTTAATGCAGTGCGATTGTGCCCATGACCCATTGGTATATGGTGAGAAACGACCAGATGCGCGGAGACAAAAAAAATGGCTCCGATTAGGTCCCGTCTGGCAGTCCAAAGTCTCCACCGCAAATTTCCGAGTCCTGAAAGTGTGATCATCATTTTTCGATAGTAGGCACAAGAGCATTAGCAAAGCCAAGCCAATAGATAGCTGTATGGAAGTTTCCCAACGGACTATAGTGTTAGGTCGGTGCATTTGTATTCGACACGATAGCAATAATATTTGATTCAGCTAACGGCGTAAACTCCGAGCGCCAGCGCTGAAACTTATGCTTCTGACAGGAACATACTTAATTCTTGCTTGTGGACATATGACCTGGGTATCTGGCAGTTCTTCGAGTCTGAGTGTGGTAACAAGGATAAGTCGATCCAAGATTCGTAGTCTGCGCTGTTTATGTCATATCCGTTCGCTTGCGAACGAAGAAGTATGATTGACAGGTTTCAAGAGGCACAAAAAAACCGCGGTATTTTTTGATGATCGAGCGTCGACATAAATGAAAAGTGTGTTGTAAGAGGTGTGATGTGTTGGATGCCGGGTGAGTCTGCGGCGCTACAAAGCAATCGAAACGTTCTGCGTGCGATCAAGCTCCACAGCAAGGCAACTAGATATTCTGTACAGATAGCCGTAATATGTTGAGCCGCAGCAAAGTGATACGAAGTTCGGCCGTGGCGTGCTGTTCGAGAAGGTGAGAAGACGATCATGTTAGGAAGGTGTAGAGTTAAGATTTGATTTCTGTGAGTGGTTGGGTATCATGTGGGTTGGAACATGGGTTATTCTTATGTAATGGCACACGAAATATAGAAGCCTACATGATGGTATATCGATCCTTTTGTCATACGATCCACACGCATATCCGCCCACGACTTGCAGATGTACAAGGCAAGATCGCAAAAGTTCTTACAACGTTCTTGCAACGTTCTTGCACTCACTAAAGTGTGTACCATGGAAACGCAGGAGACGAGTAGCATCTCTTCGAGTTGTTTCCAACCCTCGTTTCTCAGGGAAAGGGATCACAGGGAGTGGGAAACTATGTGAGATCCAAGTTGGGATGATTGCTATGCCTCCTTGAGGCGATCTGGATACAAATGGGTACAACGAAATAACGTACAACCGAGGGCCTGTGTCTATAGCTGTATGCAACGAGATGAGAGAGAGCATGCAACAAACAAAAATAATGGTGTGGGCGTTGAAATCTTTTTTTAGTATGGGGAGCTCGAGGTGTGGCGAGGGTATGGATTGCCTGAAAAGCAGGGATGTAATGGTATGGAAAATAATAGATGCATGCATGGTAACGAGTCCGATTGAATGAGGTTCATGAAAACAAGACGATTTCAGGCTCGTCTATACCTGCAGCGGATATCCATATCCAATGTCCATGTTGAGAAGACGAAGATGGGGTAGATATTCTATGATGATGATAAACCGACCAAAGGAGCGAAATAGATTATGCAGCAGCCCGTGACAACTTGCGCCCTCGAGATTTATATGGCAGTTGGCTACTGCGAACGTCGCGCAACCTGCGGTCGTTGCTCTGAAGCGACTTGTCGATGAGGATTGTGCTCGACAAGTGCCAAACAGGCGCAAAGTCGTCGTGGGACTGGGAAGAGAACGCGATGTTCACTGCGGATGAGAATTTCTGCGAGTCTGTTCGCAGCTTGGGAAGAGAAGGTGGAAGTGGGGTCGTCGGGGAGACCCAGGAGCGAACATGTGTCGCGATAGTGCCTAGAATGGAGGGGCGCTCGACGGAATCCTTGGAATGTGTGAAATGGACGGATCGAGCGGATAGGGGAGTTGCAATGGAGGACTCTGTTGGAGCAGAGAGAAGGGAGGTTTTACCGATGCTATCAGTATCCCCGTAGCGGGACATGGAGAGGGCAGCCAAATTTTGCTGCGGTGTTAAAATAGGACGAGAAGGAGATGAAGGAGTGCGCGGAGGTGAAGTCATACATAGCTTCGGTGCGACTGGGTGATGGTTTGAACGAAGAAGTTTTGGGGGTAGAAAACTAGATGATGTGTTCAAAGACATTGCCTGTGATGAAGAGAGTGAAGTGGCAGAGCGAACACTGCGAGGAGTTGATGCACCGCTGGAAACAGGTGCAGAAGGGGGGATTTCAGAAGCCCAAGCAACGATACCAGCAGGACCGTTGCCAGCCCACTGAGAAGATTGAAGGTCGTCAGTGGAGTCGTCAAAGTCATCGAGACTAGAAAATGAATCCTGGAGATCATGATGGACGATGTTAGAAGGACCTGCGCTGTTCTTGCAGTCTGAAGAGCAGTAAGGACCAGTCCCTTGCTAAAGCGATATGAGCGAAGAGCAATAGAGCAGTAGACAAGGCCAGCGTACAAAATGACAGTCACAAGCCAAACACCAGTCAGTGTCCATGATTAGAGGAACGACGAGGACGAGGAGGAGGGAGGGGGATCGTCGAGGAAAGGGTAGATAGCAAGGGACGTTCTTTTAAGTATAAAACCAGACTCTTGCCCAATTTAGACCAGATCCATCTGAATCTCGATTTATATATGTACCCGTGTTTATAGTATAAATTCAAAGTCAGATTTAATTCAGACCCTGAGCGTGTGATAATATTCCGGTGCCTCTGGTTATGTGACTTTTTTGTGACTCAAACGTTACTCGACCTGGACCACTATGGTCTAGATTGATCCTCCATACTCTACATATCCCCTTCTACACAGGCTAGGTCACTCCTTCAACTGTAGGTCAGCCATCGTCCCGACGTCGCCAACGTATCATCTTGCTTCTAGCGTGCTAAATAATATGTCAACGAAACCACTCTAAACAATCATGCATTAATCATGTATCATTACCTTATTCATTCACAACGAAACACGGAGGAAGCAAAACTTAAGGGATGCAGGTCGCTGGGGAAATGGACATGAAGTTTTTCTGAAATAACTTCTCTGCACACTTTGACATTGATATTAATCCCACTCAGTCCCACTCCCATTGCGACTATCAAACTATCAATGAAAGAATAGAGCTTCTGGCGCACTTGGAGCCATGCAATCTGGCTGCTAGCGCTGCTTGCTAGTTTTGAGTGCTCCAGTACTAGGGCCAGCTCCACCAGTTATCCACTTGAAGGTGCGAAATGACCGTGTCCACTCGTAAACTACTGGAGATTCGAATTCGCTTTTCCATCACAGCAATGACATGATGTCGTTCATACACGTCTCACGGACGCAGTCAACCAAGTGGGATGGCTTCTCTCGCGTACCATTGCCGACCAGGGTTGAGACTCGGTCAGACTCCGAGTTCGAGTAAAAGCATTTGTAAAATGGTATCGATCAACAGCCCCCTGGACGAGAATACTTTGTGAGTGAGGCAGCACATGCCAGATTAGATTATGGCAGAGCTCAGGTTCTCGACCTTCGTGATTCAGCACATCCATCAGAAGAAGGAAGAGCGCGAACCCGAACAATGGGGATAAACGGGGCAAATTTTGGCTCGTCCCTTCCTGTTGCTTCCTGCAACTTATAATTGTGTACGGCCCGTTCTTTAAGACGTTTCACCCTACCCACCTGTTACAGCCAGTTCCAGCTGCACTCTCCTCATGCCATAGTTGTGTCGTTACTTGGCCTCTCGGACCTGAAATCAGAAAGTTGAACGGACTTCCGAGGTACGTGGGATATATTTTGATGGGTAAGTGGCTTCAGTGTGCTTCAACATACTCGGCGGAACTACCTTTGAAACAACATCCAACTTGCCAGTTGGCTTTGGTAAAGGTAAAGGTCGATAGATGCAGCAAAACTTGTCGCGGCGTTTATAAGTGAAAAAAAAAGAATGCATAAGTCGGTAGTCATGGAAAACATCTAAATCATCACGAGAACTTTATTTGCTTGCACAATGAACACGCGCACAATACTCATGTGCGCTCCAGCCATTAGTTTTTGTATCCGTGATTGTATATGACCCTACTTACGGAGTTACGCTCCCAAAGGCAGAAAGGGTTTTGCAGTCGGGCACATAAGGAGTATGACCGTAGGTCGGACTTCTTATACTTCGCCAGCACGTTGGCGCGGATCTTCCGTAATAGGTGGCGGCAACAGGAAAATGCTTTCAGATGCCTGTAGTTAACGTTAATATGTGTACTGCCTCGTCACGCCGAAGAATTCAACACCAAGCTCAAATGCCGCAATCCAAAAGGCAGGAAGATAGTCACAGATATCGACAAATGTTGATTTTGGCACAAGCAATGCTACAATACAGCGCAAACAAGTCGCCCAAATCGAACCATTCTCATCTCTGCTCCGGCCGTGGTTCTATGGACCGTCAGTTAGTCAAAGATAAAGTAAGGAAAACGGAAAACACCTACGACTCCATTGTACACTTAAGATCAAGCTGTCGTACCCCTTCCCGTTGACTTTCTCCATCGCTTTCTGCGCCACGGCTTTATCTTCAAAACTTACAAAAGCAAAGCCTTTCCCTGCGCCCGTCTCCCGATCTCGCCCAACATACACCCGCGCCACTCTCCCAAATACGCCAAATAACTCGCGCAGGTCGTTCTCCTGTGTATCCTCGGAAATATTTGTCACCCGTAGCGTGGGCAAATCATCCCGGCTCCCAGAACCGCGCATTGACTCACCAGCGACACGTGCACCAGCAGGCCCACGCATAGAAGGAGGTACGTATTTCCCACCTGTAGAGGGAGCGGCGGGAGCAGGAGCACTGGTCTCATGTCCAGCACTAGGGGCGAGGGCATCGTCATCTGGTGGGAGCATTGTTTCTGTGAACGGATCAGAAGTTTGTCGCAAGGATGGATGGATGTAGTCACCGGTATTCTCCAGTCCAGCCAATGTGTCTTTATACGGACATTTTGCGGTAAAGTGCTCGCCTTTGCACAGCCTGCAGACGACTTTGCCAGATCCTTGTTTCGTTGGCTTTTTTGTTTGTTCCTCAGGGGCTGCATCCGTTTCGCTAGCCTAGACAGAATTTATTTGCCACCTTTGAAATGAAAATGTGCCGCTGCCAACACACCTTGTTCCCCGCACTCAACTTTAAAGATACTGCCTCCCCTACTGTTGTTGTGGCACGATCTGGACCTGGCTTATTCCCTTTCTCCTTCCCAAACTTGGCCCATTTCTGCCGCTCAGCAACTGCATGCTCTACCACAGATTTTTGAAGTGTGCGCTTGATACGACGTGTAATCTATATCGACAAAGATTTACATCTACTACAGGTTTATCCGTTAGAGTACACACCTTGACCTTCTTTCCCTCGTCATTGACAGTGTATTCGACGGTTGTCCTTATTCCATTTTCATCGACGAAATCTTCGTTTTTGGACTCTGATGCTTACAGGTGAGCCTCATATGTTTGCTTAGAAAGTCATATTGACCTAGCTCGTCAACATCGTCTGCCCACGATGTTTTTGGTATTCTAGAATCCTTTCGGTGACCATGAGTAAAATCTGGTCATTAAAAAAACTTACGAGGTCATGTTGTCACGGTCAGCGTTAGGCTACGTTCAATGTTGGGAAAAAAACTCGGTAGAGTTATGTGTGGTCACATGACTCACATCAAGTACATGATCATCGATCATGCATCATGTTTGACCACTCTTGCTTATCGATGTACATAATATCAAGCTTTCAAGTTCGAGTCGTACTCACACCATGCTCCTGCAAGGTCTCTGTGTACTCAAAATGCGTATGCCGTTAATATCTATTTGGATTCTTATCTTAATATATCATAAGCACCATCCATGCCAGTTGCCAGTTGGTTCAATGCCAGTTAAGTATAGTAAGATAAACATTTGGAATAGATATGACAATCCAAACTTTCTTAGCGCACCAACAAAATTCAAACCTGCTGAGTGAACACCTTCCACAGTCGTCATTGAAGCGGCGACTTCATAGATTTGCCTGCTTCCGCGATTACATCCCTCCGTCTCACGTACCACTGGATTGCACCCAATGTCATAGACGAGATAGCTGACCAGACAATCAGCACTCCAAAATTGAACCCGACTGTTTTATGATTGTATATTGACACGAAATGAAGAAATTGCAGGCGCACGAGTGTTTTTTGTTCCGAATACAATGCTTCTGATTGCATGGGATATGTTATAGAACGGTGCTGCGTATCCATACCGGAATATAGAGGGTAGGACCTCTATAGGGTACAAGGCGACCGAGACATTTACTAAAGGGCATATCAAGATTACCGTTCGGTTATGAAAGACTAAACACTCGCCGATAATCCACAGTATCATAAAGAACGGAATGAAGCTTGCAGTCAGGAGAGTGATGAGAGCTTCAAGTGCAAGGCCCCTGTTGCGTGACGTTATTGCGTTAGTGAATTATCAAGGGAGGGCCGTAGAACGAACACAGATAGCATTCCAACCCAGTTCAACATCCAAAAGATGACGAAACCGCTCGCACCGTATTTATGGTCGAAATTTACTTGAAATGCTAGACTTAACAAGGAATAGAATAACTAGGGAAAACGCCCAGATATGTAAAGTTGGGATTTGCAAAGGACAAAGGGCTTACCGAAATTAAAAAATATGCTCCAAATGCTGAAACAAGTCTTGTTATAAGAAGAGAGCGTAGATTGAGGTATCTGTTCAGTCCTGAGTCATCTCGTGCAGAATATCCGATCACCTATTTTGCACTGGGAATATGGAAAGGCTCAAGAAAAAAGAGCAGACGTACAACAATGAAGAATGAGAGGATCAGCTCGTATATCAAACCGACGAAAGTCACCGCTGATGCGCTGAGTGTATAGCCAATTATGATGTAAATGAAAAGAACGGTAGAAGAGGACGTACACGGGCACATTGAAGGGCATAAGGTTATTCACTGTAAACCAAATAGGCGTGATGACCGTTTGTGGTGATGTAAGAAGCAGTGATGTGAGGTTGGATGAGGAAACCACTTGGTTGACGGACTGAAGTGCAAAAGATTGGGATATCATGCTCAGCGATGCTTCGAACTAGTAGGAGCAACACATTTAAACAGGATAAAGGTAAGGAGAGTGACTCACAGACGGCCGTATCAAGTTTCGGCTAAAGTATGAAGGGATAAAATGTAAAAGCTTTGGAACGACATCAAACGCACTATGCATTCTCATTGCGTGCTTCGTTGGCGTAGACCGTAATGGCGTCTGAGCCATTGTAGGAGGCATTTTCTATGACATATGATGATTGCAACCGGGCGCTTGTCCCTGCATTGACTACGTATCCGAGTTGCTGATTACTATCGCAGTTTATGCATGAGAGATGAGATCATACTGGTGACTACCACCCATGTCTTCTGCTGAATCAAGGCATCGTTTACTTGACTGAGGCCGCCAGGAAACTCACTCGGGCTAACAGTGGTCCATGAGACCCTCGAAAAGCTGGAGGAGTTTAACAACGCTCCGACAACTGTTTGTCCGACGAGCCCCCCGTCAAAATCCTAGAATGTATTAGGCGGGAAAGACGACTGGCAAAGGAGGTTGGCATACGACAACCCATCCTTTGAGGTTCCTGGCAGGAATTATCCACAACGAACCCCAGTATATTGACAAAACAGCAAAAATAGTGATGACGACGAAAATGCAGCCAGATATGAAGCTGCGGAGATATATATGTCGGGAGGCAGTATTATTCGAATCAAAGAAGCGTCTGGAGAAAGGGACGTCCTCCATCTTTGAAGGAGAAGCGTTGCTCAGGCTGAGGACAGTTGGCTCCGACATTGCCTGGAGAGACCGTTCATTAGGAGAGACATCGATCAATTGTAAATAAATAACATAGCACGACGACAATTTGGAAATATAGAGTCTGCCTTTGACCTATAAAAAATAAAGACTCGCGTACTTACGTCTGGTGCTGTCGCTACGTAACCGAGCAAAATATGCTCATTGGTCTTTTTTCTCTGTGGTAGCTTTCTTCCTTTCTCCCCCTTCGAATTTCGCCTGTGCTTTCATATCCGCACGCCTTGCATATTCTTGCCCCGCCTGTATTACGTGAAGCGCACAAGACTTTTAGAATGAATGACTACTACTTACCTGGAGGACAAGGATAGCTCCCAGACCCACCATAATCATAACGTTTCCAGCGGAAAGCACACGCATAGCTTCAATTCCATCCTCACGTGTATCTACGTCTATCAGAGGCATCACAATCGTTCGTAGAGCTGGAATGGTTACTGTGATATAGATCGAGATGCAAAACACGTAGACGGCTGTGAAGGAAGTCAGCGCGTTTCCATCGTAGGAGCCGTTGTGCAGAGTAACTGCAGACCTAGACACGAGCCATCAAAAAACATAGCGCTATCATCCCATTTGTGGAGCTTGGAAACAAGACCAATGATTCCTACCCCCACCATACCGTGCAGTAGAGCCTACGGGAATCAGTACTGAACATCAAGCATCAAGAGATAGCATAGCTGCAGAAAGTACCTTGATAGCGGGAGGTGCATTGAAGAAGGTAGTATAGAATTGAAACCCGTCGGCAACAACGTCCTCGGTCAGCTGGCCCCATAGAATCCGATGATCGACGTTGAAGCAAATGAAGAAAACGCCTAGAGAATTATATGATCGAACAGTAGGAGAGCAAAGTCTTTTTGGAAAGTTTACCAAGAAAAAAGGAAACGGGGGCAAGAACTGCTGCTTGTTTGAAACCCATAACAGCGGATAGATAGTCAGCAGAGTATAAACTACCCAGTACCAGCGGAGGGCAGTGCGCTACTTGTAATAACCGTAACTTAGAGCGATTAGCCCTGATTAACCTCACCTCAGTACTAATTTCGCTCGATCATAACTTACACGTCACGATCGTGCCTCAGAAGTTTACATAACCTAAAATATTTGGTATCAAGAATGCTAATCCTACACGAAGGTACAAAATCGTGCTGGTATCAAAATGGGTATATACATGCATGTAACAAACACCAATTAACCGAATAGAAAATTGTTCATCATAATCATCATCTATCATTCCTTATTATCGTTGGTGAGGATGCTAGTGGTCGGGCAGGCGACTGGGGTAGTCGAGGAGATGAGGGTATTCCAATCATCCTGGATTGGCGAGTGCTCGTGACAGAGACGTTCAGACCTCTGGTAGCCGCAGCAGTTGAAGCCTTGGACATTTTAGATGCGGTGGGCGTATCGGGAGGTGACATGCGAAGAGGCTCGCCTTGTTGGGGGACTGACGCAGGGTTGTAGTCTGAAGATGACTCTATAGTGAAGTCGCCTTCAGTAGTCTCAGTTCCACTCTCTTCTTGCATGGAGAAATCATCTCCATCTGACGGTGACTCCTCTGCGGGAGCTGAATTAACAGGATAAGTAAAGTCTTGTGAACAATCAACATGGTACAAACCTTTGAGAGAACGACCTGCTAAACCGAGAAGCTGATCAGCAGCTGCGTCTGAATACTGTCGACTGTTGCGGGGATGCAACTCCGATGAGTCATCATCATTATTAGTATGTTCTCCTATCTGACTATGGGCTTCTGTGTCGGCGTCGACGTTGAAGACTCGGTTGAATTCGCCAAGCATCAGACTAAACACTCCAGCCGGAATGCCGAGCGTTGGACTAAACACGATCCCAACGTTCCGCATGGTCATCTTGTTCACGCTGGAATTTTGCACGATCAAGATCAAGTGAGCAGTTAATGCTCGGAGTAGACTGTAGTTCGCGATTGGCAGTGCGGCTATCAGGTGGGAGAGCTCCCTAATCCTTTCTTGGGAATCCACAAAATCTGCCACATGACGTCAGAGATATAATCGTAAATAAATTATCACACATACCGATGACAGCCAAAAATCTGAGATGTAGATCACGGGTGAGTATACTTGCTGGTAGCTCACGCAAGAAGCTCTTAAGAAGACCTGCGATGGCATGCGGATCCCAATATTCGTCTGAGGCAAGAAGGTCTACATCACCCTCTATGGTCGAATTAACGACCTGCATGCGGAAAACAGATCAAACGGTAAACACACCCATATTGAACCTGTCCTTCAGACTCTTGATGACAGCACTGCTGCCACTCAGCCGATATATACCCTCCTCTTGATCTGCTTGTTTGGCTTCTAGATACTGTATGCTTCGGAACACGATAGCCGGAAGGTTGGCGATCTGAGCGACATCAAGCGCTTCATCCAGCGGTACACCAAACACTGCACGAGGGACATGTGCCGGTTGATTAGACTTGTCACCTACAGCGAAAGATCAATCAGCACGTATTCATGTTCACGTTTTGAAATATATACCGGTGGCCTTGCCAAAGCCCCAGAAGGATCGAGACTTAGCCCGTCGTTCTGCCGCAGCAGCCTCGGAAACGGATGGTACATCTTTGCCGAATTTGAAGCCTGATGGAATGGGGGTACCATTCATCGGGCCAGAAATCTTGACCTTTCCGTTCGTGTCCAGCTTATCGGGCGACGGTATCCTGTCAACGGGCGAAGAAGCAGCTGACGAAGACTGTACAACGTTTAGTGTGGGGTGGAATGACTTTCGCTCTGTGTGAGGGTCTCGGGTGCGATGTCGTTCAGGAGACACTTGACGGTTCGGTCGACTTGACAGATGGTCCTGCAAATCAGGATAGTGTCCAAGCTCCGAGTTTGCCCGTTGACCGAATGTTCCCACCGAGGGATCAGACGGAAAAGGAGAAGCACCAGATAAAGGCGAAGCATCAGGCAGACTAGATGGCTGTCCTTGACCGCGCTCTAGAATCCTCCGAGCGTTACGATTGTGAGCCTCGAAAGCACCCCCGACCCCTGAATTGTCAGTGGGAGAAGGTTCCATGGACTTGGTAGGGCTGGACGATCGTGTATAGTCATCTAGCTGTGGTGCCTGTTGAAAAAGCTTTGCATTGCTGTGATCGGGAGCAAGCTGTGAAATTGGGACGGCTGCACCCTTAGATATCGAGATATCATCTTTTGACAAACCACGAACTGGCCGACGGTTTGAAGATGGACCGTCACTTGAGCTAGTACTACCACGAGAGAGAGCACCATTTTGATGTGCGGATGGATTGACCGCGATGGGGGTAGGACCATATCTGACTGGTTCCTCGCTATACGTCCCGGAAAAATACCGCACAAGCATCTCGACCCAGCTATCCCTATCTTCGTCACTTTCCGCGCATAGGACATGCCTCGGGTGATTGCCTCCAGGCCCTTTTTTCGCTTCTACGATGAGAAAAGCGTGCCTATACTCCTTTTCCTCGTCACCACTGGCTGTCCGATCACTTCGTTGTTGTCGGCCGATTTGAGCGCCTGTTACAGTGATGGAACCTAGATGACCTCCACCACGCTATGTCAAGTCCCAGTAAGAGAGTGGAAACCAGGTGTGGGGGATCCAAGACGTACGCAATCATAATATTCTAGTACTGGCCCTTGCAACACAAAATAACGAGTCTTCCAACCCCCAAAATTCTTCCCTCGTTTCGTCAGGTAACCCTCCTTATGTCCGGCTTGCATGACAGGTTGCTTGGCTTCACGCATGATATCAGATGTAAAGAAAGCGATCACCTCATCGTTGTTTTTTACGGGCAAATTGATAAGGGTCTGTAGATAGTTCTCGAGCACAGCCTGAGAAAATCAAAAATAGAACATTACTGTTCACATGATCGAAGAGAACAAGAAAGTAGCAAGCACCTTTCTCTGGTCAACCTTGGCAGGCGCATGATCTTTCCATAACTTTCCTTCAGGCAGGCTGGCAATCTTTTTCCCTACGCCTTTGGCAACACTGCTGCGCACCCGTTGATCCAGTCCCAGAACATCAGAGTACATTTTCTCCACTTTCCATCCCTCTTTGCCCTTTCCTGGATCCACGTGTACAACAAACGATAGTACTTCTTTCCCCCGATCATTCGGTCGCACAAAAGAGTGAGATACAGTGATTGTCGTATGTGGCAGGTCAGATGAGAGGAGCGGGAGGGCACGGAAAGAGGCGGGGACAGCCTGTCCCGGCTGATGGTATGGATGGTGAGAGTCCATGCGTAATGGTTGCTGATGTTGTTGGTATTGACCGGGTGGCGAATGTGGGTTTTCAAGACGGTCGCTGCTGGGATGAGGAGGCGGTGCAGGATGCAGTCGTTGATGCCTCGCATGTGCTGATGCCACGTCCGGATTGGGATGCTGTCCTTGTGATGGTAGGTTATCATGGGTAGGCTGCTGCTGCTGTATATGACCTTGGGTCATGGCCTGCTGCCCTTGCTGATGTGCTGAAGGTGGCAGAGGGAGTTCGTCAGTGTCTGGGCGCCTGTTCTGTAGTTCAGCAGGCTGCTCACTGTGTTGCAATTCCTGCTCCTGTAGTTGAGAGCTAATACTTTCCCGAACGGAGGAGACGGGGAGAATTTCACTATCAGCGTCAGCCTCCGATACCATAATCGCCGAATCGCCGTCATCTCCATCCTCATCTCCATCCTCATCTCCATCCTCATCTTCACCGTCCTCTTCACCCTCCTCTCCCTCATCTTCGTCATCCTCGTCCCTCATGTCTAAAAACTCCTTGGTTCCGCCTGGGCTATCCTCTTCACCAATGGCACCGGGGATCCCCACGCCGCCAACGCCATCGGGAATTTGGATCTGAGGATGACTACGAGATGCAGCTCCAAACTTGGCTGCAAATGCATCAACCCGCGGACTGGCAACGGGAGAGTCAACCATGTTAGCTATATATTGTTTGGCTTCATCTGGGAGAGAGACGCGGGATTCGCGGGCGAGCATGTGCGGCCTAGGTCCTTCCACAATGGTTGAAAGCATTCCGTTAGGAGTGGCTTTATTTGCAATGATTTGCGTGGGATTGGGAGACGAGGCAGGTGTCGTCACAACTTGAGGGATTGGTGACTCATAGGTTATAGAGGGGGAAAGGTGGCTGTCAGTACCCGTACTTGTGCTTGGGCCGCTGCTAACGTTGTCGACCAAGCTGGATTTACGGGGAAATGTCAACGGTCGCAATTCGCTGTTTCCAAATCCAGTGTTGTGGTTTAAAGAGGGTTCGTGAAGCGAAGAGCTCGGTGATAGCTGAATGATAGGGCTGGATGAAGTAGGGAATTGCATGTTTGCGGGCGAAGGAGGCAGAAAAAGCGGTTTTGGACCATGATCCTCTGCACGAGGATTGTCTAAGGCAGAGGGTGCGGAGGCAGGAGGTGGTGGCAACACTTGTGGTCGCGGGGTGAAAGAAGTTGTTGAGCCGAAGGAAGGATCTCGATCGCGAGGGGTGAGAGGTTCGTGAGAACGAGAGGAGTGGAGGATTGGGTGATGTTGAGAACTAGGTGATGCTAAAAGAGGGAACTTGAGTGCAATGCCACTCTAAAGAAAGAGGGAAAAAAAACATACGTTGGTCGTCAGAGTTATGTCGAACCTGCCGATGGGCTGAACCCGAATTGCTGCCATTGAAAGAACGAGACTCGTTGTGAGGATTGAGAGGATTCTCGTTAGCGCTACGGTTCGTGGGTCTATCACCATCGTTACTCTTGCGCCGTCTGTCGCTGCTGCCGCTTGGATTGGAACCTGAGAGCGCGAGCTTTGCTTTTGCAGCGTCGCGTTCACCTCTGACACGCTCGAGTTCCTTAAGAATTTGGTTGTAGCCAGCTCGTTGTTTTTCGATGAGCTTCCAAAGCTGAGCATTTTGAGCAGAGAGTGTATTTCTTTCGTTGATTGCATGATCTAGCGCAGCTGTTTTAGGATCTGGGTTATTTGCATGTAACTTTAGAAGAGAGGCTGGGGTGAGTTGGCGATCTTTTGGAATGGAAGAAGGTAGTGCCAAAGAAGAAGTGGACGAAGCAGCAGAGGTAGCAACCTGTCGATGGTGTACATGCGCCGGGGACGGCGATGACTGAGGGAAAGGCAATCGCTCAGGTTTTGATGGAGTTGCGTAGACGTTGGGAACATTGGCAGCGTTTGACATGGTTGAACGTGAATATTAGGTGAAAGATGTATCCACGACTGTTCACCGAGGATTTCACCGAGGATAATTAATTGGATAATACAAAGAGAATACCCCCCAAGTTGGTGTGGATGACCGAACAAGGGAGCAGGTCGTGTGGAACGATGAGGAGATGGAGTCAAGGTGGGCGTCGGTGGCCCCGGTTGACCCTGACCGTTTCGTGGGAAGTATGTAGAAGTTACTTAGCTATGCGCTGGGGCCTCTGGCGAGCCTTCTAGCCTTGGTTGCGCTGGCCTTGGTTGCGCTCTTGTTAGCCTCGTCGGGGAGTCGTCCGTGGCTGTAATGCTCGTCGTCGTCGCTCTCGACGGCTGGACTCTATATTTTGTAATTCCGGGACTGTTCCGAGCCTGATTGTTTCGCCGCCATAGCTCAGCATAGCTCTTTGATTCCACTCTTCCATGAATGCTGTTCCTTGCAAGGTCCTCCGTTCTCCTTCGTCCTCTCGCTGTTCCTTTCACCTTCTCTCACCCTCGAATTTCACCCTTTCGTTCAGCTTTCACCGACTTGGCTCTCAAACGTCGTCAGGATGACGTCCCTAATTCCCTAGACCGTGAACTACCTGAACATGCTGTCATCTCTACCTTTGATCTTTTCAGTATCGGTGGTGCGTCACTGCTATCTTGTACAGCACAGAGCGCAGATATCATACCTGGCTAGTGGGACCTTCCTCCTCACACACCGTTGGCCCAATGCGAGCTGGAAAGATCTTCATTGCTGATCTCAAAGAACTAAGAATATTGCAAGTGGTGTGTAACTCGTATCTTATTGATTTAGTATCCTCCAGGTTGACTCTTAATCAGGTCAAAACAGTCAAAATTACGCTGTGCGTCTCTCAGATTTACTTGCATCACGCTCTTTAATATTTCTGGATAGTTATGGTTCCCTCGCAGCAACAGGTATAGCCGACCCCTATTTATATAATTCATCTCTAACCTCACATCATAGGAAAGGGGTAGGAATTTCTATACGCTTCCTACTCAAAAATCTCATTTTAAATATATTCAAATAGCCATCATACCCCACAAGCTATCCTTCTCGGGCTCGAAGGTTGTCATCTGTTCATCTACCTGTTTCAACTTTCCTCACCCTTGCTATCCAGGATCTGATCCGGAGACAATTGACACGGGCACAATACCTAGTCGTTACCAGTCTATTCTTGACAACAAGACTTTACTTCTTGGTGGACATCATCGCATCAACTATGATATGGATCGTGACATGCTCTGGCGCTGGGACCAAGTTCTGAAAACACACCCGAACGGGATGCGTTTTAGCTGCTTTGATGAAAACGGAAACCTGCTGGCTACGAACGAGTATTTCAGTGTAGGAGGAGGATTCGTAGTAAACGACAAAACTAAAGGTATATTTCATGTATAACCTAATTCAAGTTATTCTCACATCAGCTACAAACGTAGTGGACGAAAACCTTTATTACAAGGGTGTCGATAAAAGTGCAGTCCATGTGGCTCGCCTTCATCAAAGTCACTCACTCACAGAGCCTGAACATTCTACACCAAGTTCTTCTACGACAGAATCCAACTCGCCTTACAGTTCTGAAACAGAAGAGGGTCTTCCACCTTATCCGTTCACTTCCGGAGACACGCTGCTAGCATTGACAAAGAAGCATAATGTATGTGCTTCTTATACATCCCGATCTTTCTGTCTATTGAATATTGCTTGACATACAGATGACAATTGCTCAGATTGTCCACGACAACGAAGTAAGCAGTTTCGTTACCACTTGCTGTGTTTGGTTCAAATACCTTTGTCAGAAATCCTTCGGCTACACAGATGATGAAATTCATAACAAGGTATGCCAACTTTCTATGATACACCATTCAACGTTAATCCAATCCCAGATCATGAAAATTTGGAGTGTTATGGATGATTGCATTCGCACAGGGGTGTCAACGTCTGAGACCACTCTTCCTGGTCGACTGGGTTTGAGAAGACGTGCGCCTATGCTTTATAGAAGATTAATGAGAGGGTGATTGACCTTTTCTTCGTGTTTCTTTACTTCTGTTAATCTCTCCACAAGCGCAGCTTTTATCCCGGCATAGCATCTCCGAGTCTTCTTAGTATAGAATCAAACTCACAGCCAATCAGCGCTGTTGCTGCTCCCGATCAGGGAGAAGAGGCGGTATCGGAACCTCATCACGGTCGAGTCAAACGACGTTCTCGGCCTGCTACCATACGCGGAACAAGGGTTACCGGGTCTTTTGATCATGCTGTACTGCCGATGCCACCCGTAAGCTGCCCATTCCAATTCGTCGGCTTACTTGACTGGTTGTATGGTTAAGAGGAAAACAGACATCCCTGCCATGGATTTCCTGTCATGCTATGCGATCGCTGTCAACGAAGTGAATGCTTCGGGGGGTAGAATAGTGACGTCGCCTACAAATGGTGCTGCGGGTGTTATTCCGGCCGTGTTGAAGTATATCATCGAGGTTCGTTTCTTCGCAGTCGTCCATTTTTTGTACTTGAATTAACGGCTGCTCATTGTGACTAGTTTGTAAGCGATGATAAGGAGAAAAGCATCGCAACATTCTTGTTGACCGCTTCTGTATGTTTTCTTCTGCCGTTTATTCATTTTGGCTGACACATATTACAGGCCATTGGGATGCTTTTCAAGCGGGGAAGTACGATCTCGGCAGCTGAAGGAGGTTGTCAAGCTGAAGTTGGAGGTACGTATACTTCGGTACTCATCCATCTGAAGATTTTTATGTTTTGCTTAGTTGCCTGTTCGATGGCCAGTGCTGGTTTTGCAGCTTGTATGGGAGGTAGGAGTGATTTCGTCCATGTCGCTTTACCTACTTTAATCCTTTTTTTCCCTAGCTTCTCCAGAAACTATACTGCAAGTTAGTGATTGAAACTGGTTGTATCATAGAGTATGAATTCACAATCCATACAGGCTGCAGAGATAGGAATAGGTAGACATTGAGATTATTCTGGACCGCTACTCGTATGAAACTGACTTTGACTGTTAGAACACAATCTGGGTCTTACATGTGACCCAATCGACGGCCTTGTCCAGGTACCTTGTATTGTACGTGTCTGTTTTTTCTCTCCTTCCGTTCTCATTCTAACCTGGTTCCACTTGAAGGAACGAAATAGTCTAGGAGGTGATAATGTATCCAAAGATCATTTGATATAATATTCAAACATCGTTCACTGCAGCCGTAAAAGCTGTGACTGCAGCACAGCTCTCCATGGCTAGTGATGGAGTTTACAGTGTCACTCTAGACGAGGCGATCGAGGCTATGCGACTCACTGCCAGTGATATGAGCATCAAGTACAAGGAAACCAGTCTTTCGGTATGTCTCTTCCTTTTGGTTTAGAATCAGGCCTTGATTGATATGCTGATTGTCCATCCTGCAGGGCCTTGCGGTAAGATCACACTTTGATTAGATTTTACAAGTGTTCATTTTGTTTGGGCTTCAGACAAGCGTAAAGATCCCTCTAACCGTCCCTGCTTGGTGAGTCTGTTTCTCCTCCTGTACACAAGATGTTCATCGTGCTACAGTTAATACAGGCCCTCAGTTACTTTTTATAAGCGAGTATATCTCTTCCTTCGGCCAGTCTCCAGTAGATCCAGTATAAGATTTTTACAGTTGAATATATATCATGAGAGGACAGTTAGACATGAGTATAGAATATGTATCTCGACAGCCAGGCAGAAAATACAGGTCTTCATCTTGCACAGCCGTCGGATGATCATGAGAAGGCTATCCTAGGGAATCCGTACAGCTAACTGTTGTCGAATAAACGGTCCTTGGAAATTTATACATAGCCTATGCCACATGTACACCAGCATTGGCAGCAGGCACCAATAAGTAGGGAACGCGTGCACGTGCTTGCTTCTTTTTATTTAAATAAGCGTGTAACAATCGCGTACGCGAGTTCAACTTGAAGTTCTCGTCAGTATGTCCCTTAACGCGACAGCCTCTACTCTCGAATCATCGAATGACGCGCTGCACGAGGAATACCAGTATCTAAACCTAATTCGACGTGTATTGGATACAGGTGATGCACGGCCTGACCGTACGGGGACGGGAACTCTGAGCATCTTTGCTCCGCCTTCCTTTCGGTTCTCCCTAGCAAATTCCACACTCCCTCTGCTAACGACCAAACGCACGTTCCAGCGTGGGATCATTGAAGAGCTTCTTTGGTTTATTCATGGATCGACTGACTCAGGGTTGTTATCAAAGAAGGGTGTCAAAATATGGGATGGAAATGGATCAAAGACGTTTCTGGAGAGCAGGGGTTTGGGCCATAGAGAGGAAGGCGATCTTGGGCCTGTCTATGGGTTTCAATGGAGGCATTTTGGGGCTACATACGTCGACTGCAAGAAGAATTACTCTGGGGAAGGGGTAGACCAGCTGAGGGAGTGTATCAAGAAAATCAAGGAGAATCCTACAGATCGACGCATCATTTTAAGTGCATGGAACCCCAAAGGCATGTGCATGTCATGAGCTATGGTTCCTCTTTTTTCCTAAGCGATCCCGCAGACATTCCACTGATGGCTCTCCCACCTTGCCATATGATGTGCCAATTTTACGTCCATCTTCCTTCCGCAACCTCGCCGAACGATAAACCGAAGCTGTCGTGTCTGATGTACCAACGATCTGCCGACTTGGGCCTTGGAATCCCATTCAACATCGCCTCCTACGCGCTTCTTACACACATGATTGCGCGAGTTACTGGGACCGAGGCGCACGAGCTGATCATTCAACTCGGCGATGCACATGTCTATCGTGATCATGTTGATGCACTAGAGGAGCAGCTGAAACGGAAGCCACGACAATTCCCTACACTGAGATGGGGGCGCGAAGGGATCGCAGATATCGAGGAGTTTGTGTTTTCTGATTTTGTGGTGGAGGGTTATGAGCCTCACCCAAGTATCGCGATGAAGATGAGTGTCTGATTTGATTACTTGCGCCATTACGCTGGTAAATCGATGGATAATAACTAGACTGTATCTAGAAATTTCTGTATGTTAGAATTCAGTTTCATATGTATTTGTCTCTTGAGTCGTTGAAACCTGTTACGTGGGAGCAAAACATTCACAAATAACGCTCCTCCGTAATTTAAGTGTTGTACTCTGGGTCAAACCCAGCACCCCCAGGTTCACATCCGCAAATGTTATCTAGGCAAGTGCTCAGTCGCTTGCCGGGCGTGGTCAAGGCTGCTAGACCGCTCGTCGTTGCCCGGCGTAATCTAGCGACTGTACGACCCCCCTCACCAAACGATCCATTTGCAAATGGCACCAATACCTATTATGCAGAGCAGATGTACCGTCATTGGCGGCAGGACCCTAGATCGGTGCATGCTTCTTGGGATGCATACTTTTCTGGTCTCGACAAGGGCTTGCCTAGCTCACAAGCATTCCAACCTCCTCCGAGGAATTTCCCGAACCCTTCCGATGGTGCTCCTGCACTACATGTAGGCGCAGGCGCAGAGCTTGATGATCATTTGAAGGTCCGTCACCCTGATTCGATATGTGTGTGTATTATCATGGTTTACGTTTAGGTTCAACTCCTTGTTCGCGCATATCAAGTGCGTGGGCATCACGTCGCCGAGTTGGATCCTCTTGGGATTCTCGATGCAGACCTTGCAGACACTAAACCACCTGAGCTCGAGCTCAGTCGATATGGATTCACAGAGCGCGATCTTGACAAGGATATCTCTCTCGGCCCTGGTATTCTCCCTCATTTTGCTACTGAGGATCGAAAAACGATGAAGCTGCGTGAGATAATTGGTCTTTGCAAACGGATTTATTGTATGCGGTTTCTTATATTCTTTTTTGTTTATCCTCATTAATTACGCATAGGTGGTGCTGTTGGCATTCAATATATCCACATTCCAGACAAGGAGCAGTGTGACTGGATAAGGGAACGCGTCGAAGTCCCAAAGCCCTGGAACTACACAATGGACGAGAAGCGCATGATCCTGGATCGTCTAATTTGGTCGGACTCGTTTGAAAAGTTCATCGCGCAAAAGTATCCAAATGAGAAGCGCTTCGGGCTAGAGGGTTGTGAAGCCCTCATACCTGGAATGAAGGCGCTCATTGATCGTTCAGTTGATCACGGTATCAAGCATGTCACAATCGGTATGCCACATCGTGGTCGTCTCAATGTCCTCGGAAACGTCATTCGAAAGCCGATCGAAGCCATCCTTAACGAGTTTGCAGGCGATCCAGCAGATGACTGGCCAGCTGGTGATGTAAAATACCATCTTGGTGCCAACTACGTAAGACCCACGCCTTCCGGCAAGAAAGTGTCGTTATCACTTGTTGCCAATCCATCTCATCTAGAGGCAGCAGATCCTGTTGTGTTGGGGAAGACTCGGGCTATCCAACATTTTGAACAGGACGAGAGCACACATAATACGGCTATGTCAGTTCTCCTTCACGGTGATGCAGCGTTCGCAGGTCAGGGCGTCGTATACGAGACTATGGGCTTCCATAATCTTCCCAGTTACGGCACTGGTGGCACGATTCATCTTATTGTTAACAACCAGATTGGATTTACTACTGATCCCAGGTTCGCCCGATCTACCCCATACCCATCCGACATTTCTAAATCCATCGACTCGCCAATCTTCCATGTCAATGGTGACAACGTTGAGGCCGTTAATTTTGTCTGTCAGCTAGCTGCGGACTACCGTGCTAAGTATAAGAAGGATGTAGTTGTCGATATAGTCTGCTACCGTCGTCACGGCCACAATGAAGCCGACCAGCCCATGTTCACACAGCCCCGGATGTATACCGCAATTGAGAAGCAGCCAACTCCGCTTACTCAATATACCAAGTTCTTGGTTGGTCGTGGAACCTTCACAGAGAAGGACATTGAAGAGCACAAGAAATGGGTGTGGGGTATGCTTGAAAAAGCTGCTGCTGCCGCGAAGGATTATGTCCCGACGAGTAAAGAATGGCTCTCCGCTTCGTGGCAAGGATTCCCCTCTCCCAAACAACTTGCTGATCAAACTCTTCCAACCCGCGCCACAGGCTCTGATGAAGCCACCCTCCGACGTATAGGCAAAGCCATATCCACGTATCCCAACGGCTTTACTCCTCATCGTAATCTCGCTCGTATCCTTGCTACCCGTGGTAAGACTATAGAAGAAGGCATCAACATCGACTGGTCAACTGCAGAGGCACTTGCCTTCGGCTCCTTAGCTCTTGAGAAAATTCACGTCCGTGTATCTGGACAGGATGTTGAGCGTGGTACATTCTCTCAACGTCATGCCGTCATACACGACCAGGTGAACGAGCAGCAATATGTCCCTTTAAACAACTTGGGACGTAGTCAGGCACGCTTCGTCATCTGCAACTCTTCCTTATCTGAATTTGGAACTCTTGGCTTCGAGCTCGGCTACTCCTTAGTCTCGCCTGACTCGCTTACTGTATGGGAAGCACAGTTTGGAGACTTTGCGAATAGCGCACAAGTTATTATCGACCAATTTATTGCTGCAGGCGAAAGGAAATGGTTACAGCGAACTGGGCTGGTGGTGAACCTCCCACATGGATATGATGGTCAAGGTCCAGAACACTCTAGTGGGCGTCTGGAAAGATTTTTGCAGCTTTGTGACGACCACCCGCATGTGTTCCCTACTCCAGAAAAGATCGAACGACAACACCAGGATTGCAATATGCAAGTTGTTTATCCTACGTGAGGTTTTCAATTGTTTGAATGCTCTAGTTACTGATAGATTTATATTAGTACTCCTGCTAACTATGTTTGTCAAGTGATTTTGACTCCTTGATTTTCACTGAAATTTTTTCTTATGCAGTTCCATGTCCTCCGTCGTCAAATCCATCGTGACTTCCGCAAACCCGCGAGTCTTTTTCATTTGCCGACTTGATTGTTGCACTCACTAACCGTGTTCGTTGCAGCTTATTCTCTTCTTCTCCAAGAGTCTTCTTCGTCATCCTAGAGCTCGCTCCAGCCTCGCTGAGATGATTGGAGACACACACTTCGAGCGATATATCCCTGAATGCCACTCGGAGAGCCTTGTCCCCCCTGAGAAGATCAAGCGACACATTCTTTGTACAGGTTTTTGCTCCTTAGTTTTCTGTACATGCGCGTCATCCACTTAACAGTGTGTAACTTCAGGACAAGTATATCATACTTTACTTCAGGAACGCGAGGAGAAGGGTATCAAGGACGTTGCTATAAGCCGAATTGAGCAAATTTCACCGTTCCCTTATGACCTTGTGCATTATATTCATGATTCATCGCCGTTTGATAGTTACTGATGCATGATGTGTATTGAATAGGTTACTCCACACCTCGACAAGTACCCTCATGCTGACCTGCTTTGGTGTCAGGTTCGTTGCATATATCTTTTATATTCAGTTTTTTAAAAAAAGCTTCATTGTGCCTAGGAGGAGCCTCTAAACTGCGGTGCCTGGAGCTACATAGGGCCTCGTATCTACACCGCTGCCAGTCAGACTGCCCATCACCGAGGAAAGTACCCTTATTATGCTGGTCGAGGTCCGACCAGCTCTGTCGCCACAGGAAGCAAGGTGAGCGTTGCAGCAACATTAGAGAAAGACGTTTTACTGAGTTATTATCTTCCAGGTCCAACACAAGAAAGAACTTGCGGCATTGGTTGCAGATGCATTCGATATGTCTAATACTTCTAGATAAATATAATCTGGTTCTTGCTCAATGCTTACCCCTCCCGAAATATAATACTACCGTGAAACTTCTGGATTTTCTTTTACATAAATCATCTTTGTACCGGCGGTGGGTGCAAGAAGTGTAGATGTATTGATGTGAGTTAGGGAAACATCGACCGTTCATAATGATCGATAGTGCAGTACATGTTGCTCATGGTACGAAGATATAACTTAGAAGTGGGGATATTCAAAATTTGTAGTCAGATCTCAAGTGTGAAGGATATCGGACTCCCTTACTCTCAGTTACTTCCTCTCTCTGGGCCTTGCACAACAAGTTCAACTAGGAATTCAATTACAACCACATCCCTCCAAAGTTGATTTCTATCTTAAAAGGCGCGTAATCTATGGCTGTCGATCTCTCAGAATCTCAGTATTTTGGACGCATATTCCTCAATCGTCGATGACACCCACGACAACAATTTGGTGAGACTTGAAGCACATTTATTCTGATCCGCCGTGAAGCTGAACACTTAGGTTATTGCTCAAGTACACGAACGTGTGTTTTTGACAACTTTGGCGGCGGTCATTATGCATCACGACGGTGGGATGCCTGCCATTTTCGACCTTGTAAATGGTACTGGGGGAAAGATACATTAGAACTCATGTCAGAGCTACTCCAGATAATGTGCCATCAACTCTTTGTGGTTCGGGTGGCATATTAGAGCTGAAGAACAAGATCGACGACCAGGAACAAGTCTACATTGCCTTCTGTCGTGAACAAGTTGATCTGGAACCGGCATTCCTTTTAATCAACTACATCCCTGCAGTTTCTGGTGTCAAGAGAGGTAGGTATCATGATGTGACGGTGCTGGGCTTCCTATGATCGTCATTTGACCCATGGTTGTCATAACGACCAGCTCGGGCACTGGTGCATTCGCGTCGTCTTGGGACCATTTTCAAGGTTGTCCATTGTTTTATTTGCTTGTTAAGTCCGCTCATTGTTCCTTCTGAAGCACCAAATAACTGTCATCGTCAACAGCCTGGACAATCTTACCCTAAACGCTGTTTACCAAGCCCTGGCAGAGCCAGATATATCGTGTTCCGCTGAGATGGGCCGTATCGTCTCAATGCCTGTCGAGGCGAAAAATAAGGCCCTACCACAACCTATTATTGTCCAGCGACGTCCATCCGAAACATGTCTTCCCGCAGCATTCACTGCGTCGCCAATCCATAAATCAAGCAGCATGTTCTCCAATCTCCTGCGCCGCAGGAAAATGCCTGACGCGGAACTTCACGAAGCTGAGGACCTACCTCCCACACCTCCCCCTAAGGACTTGGAAGACCATACTGTACAGCTTACACTCCGTCAACATATCTATACCGACATATCTACCCACAATTATTCTGGCGCAGAACCAATCTCTATTCCGCGAAGACAGCGAACGGAAAGTCTATCGGACTTTGCCGTCATTTCGCATTCAAATAGCTCAGACGAAGTGCTTGTAGAGCCAGCCCGGGTTACAGGTGCTCACAAGCCGAACATTCAGTCGTTACCATTGCGTCGCAAACGGGATCCTGAACTTTTAGACCCAGCAGCAAGAGCTCAACGAAGGCTCGAGGCACAACAGCGACGAGAAATGGAAATAGAGAACGAGCGTAGGCAAGAGGCTGAGCGCCAGGCCGAACGGAGACGTCGAAAGGAGCAGCTTCTGAAAGAGGACGAGGAGGCAGAGGCACGGAGAAAGGCTTCGTTGGAGGATGATTTAAGACGTGTGAAGGCGGAGCGTAGACAGAGGGCACTGTTAGAACAACAAGAAGAAACGCAGAGACACCGTGAACTCGAGGAAAGGAAGCGTTTGGATAAGGAGAGAAGAATGGAGGAGCATAAAAGGTTGGAGGAGTGGCGGAGGGAGCAGGCGAGGATGGCAGACGAAGTGGCACAACGGGAGAAAAAGTTGCGAAAGCAGGAAGAGATCGAGCGAAGGAGGAGAATCCAAGCTGCTGAGGCGAAAATCAAACGGAACAAGCACTTGGATTCGATGCTGACAGGATGGGTGACCATGCAGACAGGAGACTCTTTGTTCTGGAAGAGAAGGTTTTTTAAGTTTGTTGGAACCACTGTCAATTTGTCCAGGAGTCCCAAGGTGCTGTATGTTGGGATTCGAACGTACAATTTTATTCATGCTTGTTTCAGGAGGTCCTTCAGGTCTTGGATACTGCCGAACTATATGGGAAGGTCGGAGGGATCAGGGAATGGAACGAAGGCTACGAAGACCTAGAAGCCATTCCCCACTCGTTTGCTGTTGAATTTGTAGATGGCCGGGCTCCTTGGTCGATGTTTTCAGACTCAGAGGAGGAGAAGGTGTGTTAACCTGTAAACCTCTTCCAGTCTCGTTTTGCTGAAGAGAAGGATAACAGTACAAGCTACTTGGGCTTTTGTATCATGCAGCTGGTTTGTGAGATTTTTAGAATTGACGTGTTCTGTAATACCAGTTGTACAGGTAACTGTAACATAATATGCGATAGTAGGAATGCGGCGCAACATACCTTGGAGATTTGGACCAAATCACAAGGAGTTGTGAACTTGAAAGTCTGAGGATGATTAAAAAAACGTTCATGCCTGACTATCCGAGATTCCGGTGTGATATGACTATGGATGACCTTGTTATTGTCGCAAGACCTGTAGCTGAACATACTTGGCAGCTAAATAGCACGATCTATAGGATTTACATCTTAGAGCCATTAGCCAATCACTGCGGTCAAACTTGTTTTGGCTGGTGTGACTGTCATGTCACCCAAGGCTAGTCCGAGTCCGTCGTCGTGAACGTCCGCAATGGCGGGCCTCATTTCCCCCAAACCAGTATCATATCTTCAGCATAGTAACCAATACAATCCATATTCTCGTGGTCTATCGACATATCCCGAAACCCCTCCTCTTTCCTCCGCGCCGTTAGCTCACCCGGTTCCGCATCAGCCAGTCAGCCAGTTCATGACGAGCAATATGAACGCTGGGGGGAATCTGGCAACCCCAGAGGATGGAAAGATTTATGGTCTTGTTATTGACCTTATGGATCCGAATAGCAGGGAAGGTGCATTGCTGGAGCTGAGCAAGAAAAGGGAGCAGTATGACGACCTAGCGCTGGTGCTATGGCATGCATTTGGTGAGCAGCCTTCACATCTTGTATAGCGACGTTCTTTTATGGCGAGGTTACCTAGGTATAATGCCTGCGCTGTTACAAGAGATTGTATCCGTATATCCACTACTCTCACCTCCCAATCTTACCGCACACGTTTCGAACCGCGTTTGCAATGCACTAGCCCTGTTGCAATGCGTAGCGTCACATTCAGAAACCCGTCAGTTGTTTTTGAATGGTGAGTGACTTGATAGAGCATCAATAGTATTCCTTACCATGACATGCCATTGCTCCAGCTCACATACCACTGTTCTTATATCCATTCTTGAATACGACATCCAAAACACGTCCCTTTGAATACTTGCGACTCACTTCCCTTGGTGTCATCGGTGCCCTTGTAAAGGTATGTAAAGTGTAGTAATGTGTGGAGACACTTCCATTAATACTCGATAACAGCAAAATGATAACAATACTGTAATTCACTTCCTTTTGTCGACGGAAATAATCCCCCTTTGTCTCCGCATTATGGAGACTGGCTCAGAACTTTCAAAAACAGTGGCCATCTTCATTGTCCAGAAGATTCTTCTGGATGAGACTGGCCTCACCTACATTTGCCATACCTACGAGAGATTCTATGCTGTGGGTACAGTGCTTAGCAACATGGTCAATCAACTTGTGGAGACTCAGGCAGTTCGATTGCTCAAGCATGTTGTACGTTGCTACCTGCGCCTTAGCGACAATTTGAGGTAGTTCATTTCTCTCTGTTTGTTCGTCTGTTGAGGTTTTGTTGCAGAGCTAGAGAAGCACTACGTGCCTGTCTTCCAGAGCCGCTCCGTGACCAAACCTTTTCCGTCCTGTTGAAGGTGTGTGTGTGGTCACTTGTTTCGATACACAATTCACCTGACTTGACTTAACCAGGGGGATATGGTTACCAAACGATGTCTTACGACATTGCTCAATAACCTGAATGAGTCATAAGCACCCTCCTGCATAATACATCATGTACATTTTTATTATTTTTTCGCGTGCATAATTTGGTTGGTCTTCGCATCGTAGAACACATTGTATGATATATTATGAAGTTGAATAATTCTACGAGCTTGTATGTATGTTTACGGTCCGCAACCAAGCAACCAAATTCCAACGCGAGTATGGAGAGGGATGACTTGCAAAGTCTTCTTTTCTCCTGTATCCGTCCGCGTCCTATCTCCCGCTCGCCCTAAATACACATGCGGATCATGACTACTCTTTTGTTCACCTGTATCTACCAACTCGTTTAGTTGACAAATAAATCCCTTGTTTAAACTCCACTATACATAATATTGGTTTTTTGACACCCTGGTTCTGCCAGTGATGTGAGTTGATTTTTATTCGTCCTTGGATCCCATGATGCATCAAAGGCTAGTAGTATGACGTGAGCTCGGCTCAGAGGGTTCGAGTATTTTATCAAAATACATTAATGAAGCTTTCCAAGAAACAATCCACTACCACTTCGGTATCATATCCAGATATTAATTCTGGTACTAGGGAGTCCCACCAACCGCTATTGTCGTCTATTCCTCTCGTGTTTTGCGCCTTCACCGACTCCCAGTGCTCCGGAAACCATCCTGTCATTTCCCAATCAATGATACCAGATACAATCACCCATGATGCTCATTCTCCTTAACCATGATGTTCCGAGTGTAGAAGTCACCATGAGTCAAAACGATGCGATGATCGTTTATCAGCAAAGAGCGAATCCACCTCGCGAATCCAGCAGAAACACGCCGGAATGGACGAGAAACGAGGGAATCGTTGAAATCTGATTCCGAGAAAAGTGGATGTGGGGACTGTCGCTTTCTCATCCGGTTGTGGGTGCATATATGTGGAGTAGATATGGATCCGAGAGGGTCTCAAGGGATATACGGCACCCGGCGCAATGCCGACATTATCTGGTTTAGCTGGGACGATTGCTCACTTTCTGATCCATCGATAATCCAGGCCAACGTACCTCAAGCGTAGCACCTGGAATGGAGGCCATGAATACATAGGTCATGTTCTGGATGACGATGCTCCCCAACGGCTTCGGGATTGGTACATCGGGGTGCTTGCTGGCCAACAAACTCGAGGAGCACATTCTCCGTGGTTGATATCGTGGCCACTACTATATAACCATACGTGATTGACTTTCCCACAAAACCTTGCTACAGTTGATTGTTTTCATAATGCATAACATAATCATGCATAATTCTCATAATGCGTGGCTT